>CM076446.1:36546924-36576924 GCA_038419695.1 Scomberomorus guttatus | reverse complement strand
TGTGTGTGTGTGTGTGTGTATGTGTCTGTGTGTATGTGTATGTGTATGTGTATACGTGTATGTGTGTGTGTGTATGTGTATGTGTGTATGTGTATGTGTATACGTGTATATGTGTGTGTGTGTGTGTGTGTTTGTGTTCGTATGTGTGTGTGTGTGTATGTGTCTGTGTGTATGTGTATGTGTATACGTGTATATGTGTGTGTAGGTGTATGTGTATACGTGTATATATATGTGTGTGTGTGTGTGTGTGTGTTTGTGTTCGTATGTGTGTGTGTGTGTATGTGTCTGTGTGTATGTGTATGTGTATACGTGTATATGTGTGTGTAGGTGTATGTGTATACGTGTATATATATGTGTGTGTGTGTGTGTGTGTGTTTGTGTTCGTATGTGTGTGTGTGTGTATGTGTCTGTGTGTATGTGTATGTGTATACGTGTATATGTGTGTGTAGGTGTATGTGTATACGTGTATATATATGTGTGTGTGTGTGTGTGTGTGTGTACCTGGTGAAGTACATGGTGGCGTCGGCCTCGGACTCATGAGGTCTCAGTGCGTCATAGACATACTTCAGATCCTCCAGATCAGACAGTTCAGGGATCCCACAGGACAACATCTGCAGAGAGAAACACAAACCACTGATTTAACTACATCAGAAACATCTGTTACCAACCAGAGCTGCCGCACACACGTGTTCAATACATTAAGTCACGTTAATGTTATTTATACAGCATCAAATCACAAGTTATCAGCTCACTTTTCACACAGAGCAGGTCAGACTGTAGACTGTACTCACAACATTCCTCCATTAACTGTGTGAGTGTGAGTGTGTGTGAGTGAGAGTGTGTGTGTGTGAGTGAGTGTGAGTGTGTGTGTGTGTGTACTCACCAGGCCCAGCAGGTTGAGGAACAGGTGTGTGTGTGTACTCACCAGGCCCAGCAGGTTGAGGAACGTGTGTGTGTGTGTGTGTGTACTCACCAGGCCCAGCAGGTTGAGGAACGTGTGTGTGTGTGTGTGTGTGTGTGTGTGTGTGTGTGTACTCACCAGGCCCAGCAGGTTGAGGAACAGGTGTGTGTGTTTCCTGATCAGGTTGTACGCCTCGCAGCACAGATCCACAAAGTCGTGGAAGCGACTGGACGGTTTGTCTCCTCCGTTGATGACGTACGCCATGTCAGAGGTGAAGACGAAGGGGGCGCGGTCCCTGCAGGGGTCACATGACCCACAGGAGGGTTAACACACTGTAAACCTTTATCACAATAAACTGGCTGCAACTAACAATTCGATTATTTTCTCTATTAATCGATTAGTTGTTTGGTCCATAAAATGGTGAAAAACGTGGATCAGTGTTTCCAAGCTGACCTCCTCAAACGTCTCGTTTTATCCACAACACAAAGATATTCAGTTTACTGTCATAGAGACTAAAGAAAGCAGGAAAGAAGATATTTGCACACTATTGGACAGATATCAACAGTGTGCAAAGCTGTGATGAAGGCAAACAGGAGCGACTCTGAGGAATTTAAAATATGAAACATATTGTGGTTTGTTTAACCCTTTTGTGTTTACTACATGATTCCATATGTGTTATTTCATAGTTCTGATGTCTTCAGTTTTGTTCTACAATGTAGAAATTAGTAGAAATGAAGAAGAACTCTTGAAGAGAAGCTGTGCTGTGCGTCCTGCAGACTGATTTACGGCAGGTCGCTCCACAGAAATGACTTTCCTTTCATGTCGAGCAGAAGGAGAATCTTCTTATGTCGCAGATGTCATATTTTGTTGCACAGTGTGATTGGGTGGTGTTACTAATGTCGCCATTGATTGATTGTAGTTTACACTGAACTTCCTGACTGATATTTTGGTCTGTAACTTTACATAACTTGTGACGTCCTTGTTTAATTATTCCCAGTTGGGATGATTTAATGTAACTAAACAAGCCGGCTGAATAGTGGCTGGTTACCACGGAGACGAATGAAACCTTTTGCCAAAGCATGAATTGAAAACGTCACGTGACTCTTTAATTTCTGTTCAGCGACCTGCCATAAATCAGCTTTGACTCATCAGCTGACACAGTATGACATCATCACAGCATCACCCTTTGCTCACCGCTTGATGTTTCCGAACATCTGCGCGTGTCCGAGGAACTTCCCGAAGTCGATGTGGAACATGTGACCGCTGGTCTTCAGCATGATGTTGTCGTTGTGTCGGTCGCAGATTCCCAAGATGTAGGTAGCCACGCAGCAGCCGGCGCACGAGTAGATGAAGTTCTCCACGGCCTGAAGACAGGAAACAGTTCACACATACACACACACATATACACACATACCTGTCCTTCATCCTTCATCATCATCCAACCATTCCCCATGCTCAGTGATCCCGTTTCTCCTGCTGCTGGTGCAGGCCGGCTGTAGGTCAGACTGAGAGACTCACTGCAGCTGCGCTGTGACACTGAGCCCTGATTGGCTGCATGGAGAGCGTCCCGGACGGTTCCAGAAACGTTCAGTGGCGGGAAAGTTAACCAGACGTACATTTACTAAACCAACCAGTTAGTCTTCATCCTTGAAGTCTTTTCTCTTGTTAAAATAAATACTGATTGAAAACACAAATGTCACCTTTGCTTCGCTTGTTCACGGCTGTCTTGTGCAGTTTCTTCTTCACCTCTTTCGACAACTTACTTGGACAAGTGACACAAAGGTGGTATTCATACTTTATCAGAAGTGTTTTCAAACGATATTTTTTAGTTTCACACGAGAAAAGACTTCCATGATGAAGACTAACTGGTCAGTGTGGTTAAATTCCTCACCTGTTAAACAGCATGCAGCGTGCAGTAAGCAGCCGAGTCAGCCGAGCTGTGGTGACAGGTTTCCACTACTGTAAGTGCCCCATAATTAGGGATGAATAAAGTTGTTTGAATTGAATGAAGCTGCAGACGACAGACTCTTCACACATCAACACATCATCAAGGTAAACTACTTATTTTACCTGGTCAGGTGTGCTGTGGAAAAACACTTTCACCCTGTCAGAGCAGCTGCTCACAGCACAGCTACCCTCAACCTGTCATTTCTTTTCCTTCCAATACGACACAAATAATCAGGCAGAAAGTCGACCTGAAGCACAATCAATAATCACAATCTAAATCTGGGAAGACCCAATAAGGTGCACAGGCGTGTGCACAGGCGTGTGCACAGGCGTGTGCACAGGCGTGTGCACAGGCGTGTGTACATGTGTGTACAGTCGTGTGTATGTGTGTGTACGTGTGTGTGCATGTGTGTACGTGTGTGTACAGGCGTGTGTACGTGTGTGTACAGGCGTGTGTACGTGTGTGTACAGGCGTGTGTACGTGTGTGTACATGTGTGTACGTGTGTGTACAGGCGAGTGTACGTGTGTGTACATGTGTGTACATGTGGGTACAGGCGTGTGTACAGGCGTGTGTACAGGCGTGTACATGTGTGTACGTGTGTGTACGTGTGTACGTGTGTGTACGTGTGTGTGTACGTGTGTGTACGTGTGTGTACGTGTGTGTGTACGTGTGTGTACAGGCGTGTGTACATGTGTGTACGTGTGTGTACGTGTGTGTACAGGCGTGTGTACGTGTGTGTACAGGCGTGTGTACGTGTGTGTACAGGCGTGTGTACGTGTGTGTACATGTGTGTACGTGTGTGTACAGGCGAGTGTACGTGTGTGTACATGTGTGTACATGTGGGTACAGGCGTGTGTACGTGTGTGTACATGTGGGTACATGTGGGTACAGGCGAGTGTACGTGTGTGTACATGTGTGTACATGTGGGTACAGGCGTGTGTACGTGTGTGTACGTGTGTGTACATGCGTGTGTACGTGTGTGTACATGTGTGTGTATGTGTGTGTACAGGCGTGTGTACGTGTGTGTACATGTGTGTACGTGTGTGTACAGGCGTGTCTACGTGTGTGTACGTGTGTGTACGTGTGTGTACGTGTGTGTACAGGCGTGTCTACGTGTGTGTACGTGTGTGTACATGTGTGTACATGTGGGTACAGGCGAGTGTACGTGTGTGTACATGTGTTTACATGTGGGTACAGGCGTGTGTACGTGTGTGTACGTGTGTGTACATGCGTGTGTACGTGTGTGTACATGTGTGTGTACGTGTGTGTACAGGCGTGTGTACGTGTGTGTACATGTGTGTACGTGTGTGTACAGGCGTGTCTACGTGTGTGTACGTGTGTATACGTGTGGGTACAGGCGTGTCTACGTGTGTGTACGTGTGTGTGTGTACATGTGTGTACGTGTGTGTACAGGCGTGTGTACGTGTGTGTACATGTGTGTACGTGTGGGTACAGGCGTGTGTACGTGTGTGTACAGGCGTGTGTACGTGTGTGTACATGTGTGTACGTGTGGGTACAGGCGTGTGTACGTGTGTGTACATGTGTGTACGTGTGTGTACAGGCGTGTGTACGTGTGTGTACATGTGTGTACGTGTGGGTACAGGCGTGTGTACGTGTGTGTACATGTGTGTACGTGTGTGTACAGGTGTGTGTACGTGTGTGTACAGGCGTGTGTACGTGTGTGTACATGTGTGTACGTGTGGGTACAGGTGTGTGTACGTGTGTGTACAGGCGTGTGTACGTGTGTGTACATGTGTGTACGTGTGGGTACAGGCGTGTGTACGTGTGTGTACATGTGTGTACGTGTGTGTACAGGCGTGTGTACGTGTGTGTACATGTGTGTACGTGTGGGTACAGGCGTGTGTACGTGTGTGTACATGTGTGTACGTGTGTGTACAGGCGTGTGTACGTGTGTGTACATGTGTGTACGTGTGTGTACAGGCGTGTGCACCTTGTCGTACTGCTCGTCAGTGGGGTTGTGTTTCTGCAGCCAGTCGGCCAGCGGTCGGTCTTTGAAGGAGCCGGTGACTCCGTGCTCCACCTGGATCTTCCTCAGAGTGTCGGCCTGTGGAATCATTTCCACCATACCTAAGAACAGGTGACAACAACACACCTGTCAATCATCATCCCACACACAATGTCCTGCTGCACCCAATGTGGAATCATCCGCCGTTGAAAATAGTCCCCAACAAAGTCACTATTTCCTCCTGTTAGTTTGTTAAGAACTAGAGGTTGGACACCCGGTATACTTGCTTGCAGGTCAAGTTTAAAACTATATATATTAAATATAAAACTATATTTGTTGAGGTGTTTTTAAAGATTTATGTCTTCAGGAACCAGTGGACAGAGTAGGGACAGTATTGAGAGACAGACTAACACATTTTATTTATCACAACTTTACTGTTTTGGTTCACTCTCAGCGCTCTCATAGCGTCGTTTTCAGAGAAAAAGCTGTAAAAAGCCACTGTACACTACCTGCTCAGCACCAAACAGCAAACAGACACAGTTAGCTGTAGACTAGCTGGTGAACATAGTGGAGCATTTAGCAGCTAAAGAGCCAGATATTTCCCTCAGGAGTTGGTAGAGAGCAGAAACAGCTAACAGAGAGTGAATATTGGACTTACATTCACCAGGTGGACAGAAACACGACTCCTAATGAATGATAATGTTGCTCCGTAACTGCTGGATGTGGAAATAAGCAGCTGTTTGATAACAAGTTCAACATATCAACTTAAAGCTGGTGATAAGTCACAGTCGTGTTCATTACATGTTTCTGATGGAAACTAGTGGACGAAAAATCTTTATTATAGTTACTGCAGGTTTGAGAATAGATCCTTGGATGGTTTGTTTATGATAAAGAAGTCAATATCTGCTGATATATTATCAGATCTATTAAAATATTGATATGTATATCAGCATCTGTGAGGCTATGGATATAAGTTAGAATAGGTAAAGATCAGCAGCTCTTCTGTGTGTAAAGAGTAAAACTGGGACTTTATTTAGAAACTGAAATGTTTTAAAGACATCCCGCCTCTGGCTGGAGGAGGACGTAAAGGTGAGCGTGATGTCATCTCTCCTGCAGGGGGGCGGGGCTTCTGTCCTCACCTCGTCCTCTGCCAGTAGAGAAACATTTGAAGATGACCATCCTCATGTCCAGACCCTCCTGGATCCAGATCTTGTTCATGATGCGGATGATCTGCAGAGTCAGCATGTCCTGCCGCAGGTCGTCCCCTGACTGGACAGAGACAGAGACGTCAGCCAGAGGTCAGAGGTCAGCAGTGATTCATCATCTACTGATCATCACATTATGATTCTGCAGATTCAGGCTGGAGATGAAAACAAACATCTGACCTTGAAGATGACGTTGACGTTGTCTCCCAGAGGGTCGAGGTTTTGGAAAGACAGTTTCAGAGGAACAGCGTTGGAGTTGAAGAAGGAACACGACTAGAAAACACAGAAAAGAAGAACATATTGGATTGTTGTCTACTGATTGGTTAGTTTTTGTGTTCATTTTGTGGGCTTCTTCTTGTCTTTCATTTTTTGTTGTATTTTCTAAATTATGTTAGTTGGGGTGGGGGGTGGGGGGGTCTGCTGCATCAGCCGGTGGCTTCTTGACCTCTCCTCTAACATCTTTTTAAAATTTATATTATCTGGATTTTATGCAGTCTTATGTGTGTACAAATAAAATTTATTTAAAAAGACACTGATGACGGCTCATAGAGAAGCAGACAGCAGATATTTATTTTATCTGAACAAACGTGTCTGTGAGTCCACGTTGGACAGTTTTTTTTAAAAAAGGATGAAAATTGATACAGCAGAAGCAGACATATTGTCTTTTTAACTTGTCAATACCTAGCACCTACATTACCCACAATGCACCTGGAGATTGTGGTGTGGGATGCTAGTAGTGGATAATGTAGCCTGGAGCTGCTAGCCTCCAGTCTGCTAACCTCACTGCTTTCTGACTCCACACTCCCAGACTGTTTTTACTTTTCACATGTGACTCAAGTGACATCATCACTGACATCATGTGTGTGTGTGTGTGTGTGCATGTGCGTGTGGTAGCACAGGTGTGTTCTTACCTGGATGTTGATTCCTCGGACCAGCAGGGCCGGGTTCAGAGGAAGTCTACAGCTGCTGTTCACTGAGAAGAACTGCTTCATCTCCTCCAATCCCTCTCTGAGGACAGACTGTCACACACACACACACACACACACACACACACACACACAGTTACAGGTGAGTTACAGACTCTGGATCAGTCTGATGTAGATTTAAGAATGTTCACCTCACTTAACTTTAAACAAAACTTAAAACTCATATTTTTAACCTGCTTTTACTGTTTTCCCTCCAGGAAACTGTGACTTTATGATCACAATAATTAACACAAATTCAAGAAATCTTCACATTTTTTCTGAGAGCTTCATTTCTGCTAAATTACAGCAACTTTTCCACATAAATGTCCAAATGAACAGACGCTTGTGATTTGGACCAATCGTGGCGTTTGGTGTGGTGGTAACTGACGTCAACAAAAATGATGCCATAGACTGAACAAAACAATTCCCAAATGTTCCCAAATGTTCCCAAATGTTCCCAAATGTTCCCAAATGTTCCCAAACGTTCCCAAATGAGGTTTGATTCAGTTAGTCAGAAGAATACAAGCTGATGTTGTTCAGACAGCAAAGATGGACATAATCTACCTCAAACATCAACATGAAACTATATTTTTATGTTGATGGATTTATTTTAATGGCATTATTGACTGATTTTATTTGGTGCTAATGTTGAGCTGAAAGTTTATTTAATAAAGCTTATAAATGGAACTCAAGTACAGTATTTTCTTTGTTATTTAACTTTGAGCCCAGAAAACACATTAAACATTAGACCTGAAATATAGTTGTTTCTGTGATATGCAGAATGCTTTTTATCCAAGGAAGTCATTACATATGACTCTTCACTGGTAGGAGATTAAATAAATCACATTATTTTCCTTTGCTTGCAGTTTTTCCCAATTCCTGCAATTTTACTGCAAAAAGAGACATAAAACATCACAAACTGTATCACAACTTTTGAGAAAAGCTGCTGCAAATATTTTTGCTTCAATATTCAGAAAAATACTCAGTGAAGTCCTGGAGGGAGAGATTATAAATATAAATATAAATATAAATATAAATGCACAGTGACAGGGAGCTCAGCTCAGCTTATAGAGGAGGACTGAAATAAGTGGTTTATGGTCCTCTCATAACACCATAAAAACATCTCTTCTGTCACATCATGTCACTTTATGATTATTAACATTGTTATTGGTATTATTGTTGTTATTATTATTACTATTATTAAATATCAGCTTGTTGTTTGTAGCAGCAGGTCTGAGCTGTTGGGAACATGTGTATTGATCAGCTGGTTAATTGACGACATGTCAGACTGCTGATGTAATTAAATTGTTGTGAAAATTGCACATTCATAACTCCACATTCCTCAAATGTTCCCCAAAGTTCATTTTTCTGTTTGAATTATTTCCAGTAAAAAAAACATCTGAAACACAGAAATCATCTGTTGATTTCTTAAATAAAATCTTGTTTCTTCTTCTTGTTTTCTTCTATATGTAGAATATTAATATATTATATTATCATTAATTCTCCTGCTGTGACGTCTGATTTTAATTAATTAATGTTTAATTAATATGGAAGTTAAACTGAAGTTGTTGCTGCTCTCTGCTGGACTGACACTGAACTGTCCGAAATATTATTCTGAATGTTCAAGACAAACAAATATGTGTAATATTTTTATCAGATAATTTATTCATTAATGCAGTTAATTACTTTATTCTGAATGTACTGCTGTAACGAGTGAATTTCCCCTCTGGGGATCAATCAAGTCTGATCACAGTGACATCACTCAGCTTTATTAAGATGATCAGAGCTTTCAAATCTAATCAATAATCAACTCCAGACATTTAGGCCAGTTTACATTATATATATGATAATTAAAATATTTTAAGATAAATATTTGATTTTACATTTTTTTAAAAATGATGTTTTTCTGTGTTACTCTTTTCTTCAGTGGAAAACAAGTGTTTAGTTTTCCGCCTGGGAATTCTGGATTTACAACTATTTGTTCTTGCCGAAAAATAAATTAAATGTGACAATAATTTAAGACGTAGTTTTTCAGGGCTGCTCATGATTTTACACCTTATGTCAGGTTTTCTCTTTTTCCAGATCTTTTCCAGAACTGGAAAACAAGAGCACAGCTTTCCAGGATGTCCATTAATCCTGGATTTGTTTGCTCGTGTGTCCCCGCCCCCCCCACCTGTCTGCTGGAAGGTGTGGCGTCTCGGACTTTCTGAGCCACTTTGGCGAGGACGGAGACCAGCCAGCACTGACGGTCGAACTCATCACGGAGACCTCGACCGACGCAGCAGAGCAGAGCGGCGAGGAGGTGCTGATAGCGAGCGCTGAACTGACTGTCCTGCAGGTTGTCCTTCAGCAGCCTGAGAGACACCAACGACACACACAAGCTTTCCTTTAACATTATTATGGATTGATCACGATGTGACATCATTTATTTATGATTTACAGACATGAAATCCAGGAGATAACATATGAAAGTGAAAATACTTATTTCCAACATCAGAGTTTGAGACTAACTTGAGACGATGGCTGCAAATTATATTCAACATTCACACCGAGTCACTTCATCTCACAGGAAGCAAAATGTAAAAACATCCAAGAAGAGACGAAGTGTTATTTAATTTAAACCTTCCAGACTCAATGATCTGTGAGAACGCCTCTGAAAACATAAATAAACAGAACAGCAGCAGTGGAAAGTAACTCAGTACACTTCTGAGGTACTTGTACTTTACTTGAGTATTTCCATGTGATGCTACTTTATACTTCCACTCCACTACATTTCAGAGGGAAATATTGTACTTTCTACTCCACTACATTTATTTGACAGCTTTAGTTACTTTTCAGATGAAGATTTGACACAATGGATAATATAACAAGCTTTTAAAATACAACACATTGTTAAAGATGAAACCAGTGGTTTCCAACCTTTTTGGCTTTTGACGTCTTACAAAAAGCAGTGTGTAGTCGGGGTCACATTTCAGATGTCTATGAGTTGTTAACAGCTCCACCAAATAGTGATTTTTCCCTCTAAACTTCTCACATGGTTTCATTTCAATAAATGTTCAAATGATCCAATATTTCAGCAAAAATCAAAGATTAGAGAAAAAGTCCAAAAAGTGAAAACAGATTTGTGTATCAGAACTTTGTTTTTTCTTCTTTCCTCTCCCATTAATCATCTCACGACCCCTCAGATTTATCTGCTGACCCTTTGGAGGGGCCCCACCCCTAGGTTGGGAACCACTGGACTAAACTAGCTAACTGTATATAAAGTAGTTGAAACTAGCTCCACCTCCAGCAGCTACAACAGTAACATGCTGCTTACACACTGATGCTTCAGTATTAATAATCTAATGATGTCATATATAATAATATATCAGTCAGAGGGACCAAACCACTACTTTTACTGCAATACTTTAACTACATCAAGCTCATAATACTTATGTACTTTTACTGCAATACTTTAACTACATCCAGCTCATAATACTTATGTACTTTTACTGCAATACTTTAACTACATCCAGCTCATAATACTTATGTACTTTTACTGCAATACTTTAACTACATCAAGCTCATAATACTTATGTACTTTTACTGCAATACTTTAACTACATCAAGCTCATAATACTTATGTACTTTTACTGTAGTAGGGTTTTTCATGCAGGACTTTTACTTGTAATGGAGTATTTTTACTTTGCTGTATTGGTACTGCAGTAAAGGATCTTAGTACTTCTTCCATCACTACAGGATGGAGATTAAACTCAGACATCCTGATCTGACTGAAACATGTTAAATATGGAGGCTTTTAAAACTCTGAACATATTTCTTCTTCTCTGTCTGCAGCTGTTTACTAAGAGTCAGAGTGCAGCTCACCAGAAGAGGTAGTGAGCGATGCGAACGTCTCCGATGGCTCTCCGTAACAAGAAGCGAACCAGAGAGCTGTCCAGGTAACACTCGTACTTCAGAGCCTGAAACAGAAAAACATAACAGCTCATCAGATGGTCTGCTGTAATGTCGGCTACAGGCAGGTGCTGCTGTTCTCTTTCACACACGTTCAAACACCACATTTGTTCACATTTAGTCAAACAGTCTCCATTAAAAGTCCTGTGAATCAGCTGTTAGCAGCTCCTGTCTGCAGTGTAACATGGATGATATTACGTTGTTAAAATCAGTGTTACACTGACAACATTTAAATGCTGCTGTCAGCAGAATATTAATCAGTATTAATATTCCAATGATAAGATAAATATAACACTAACATGGGGACATTTTGCTGCTAATACTTTGTATGTTTATTGTAGTATTGCTACTTTACTTCAGTAAAGGTCTCAGTACTGCAGTCCCAGTAGGATCCAGTCTGTCTGCTGGTCAGTGAGTTTTCTCTGGTTTCTAAGTGGATTTATGGAGGATTATTGGTGACAGACACTGGAGATACTGATATCCTGGTGAAGTGTAAGTCACACTGAATGAATTTGTATTAACAGTTAATTCAAACATGGAGGTTTCTTACTGTAACATGATGAAATATAAAACAGGAGACAGCAGAAATAAAAACCTGCTGTCTAATAAAGACACATCAACAGTATTTCTGATACAAAGTGTGACGATACATCATGAAGCAGGATGTGATCAGTGATGCCTCCTGAAGGCCTCGACAGGAAGCGTCTCAGCACCTGTCAGGTGTTCACACTGCGTAATGTCACTTTACCTGGACCAGCTGAGGCAGGAAGTCCAGCAGCTCCGGCTCTGAGATGGAGTCCATCCACTGGACGGCGGTCCTCCTCAGCTCCTGGTCCGGGAACCTGAAACACACACGATGATGTCACTCAGGAGATCAGACCATCAGACGGACAGGTGAGTCGGTGGGCGGAGACGTACGAGGCGTGGAGGAGTCCCAGGGCGTCCAGGTGACCCAGGCAGGCCCACTGTCTCAGGAGGGCGTAGATGTCGGGCAGGCAGGCCCACTGCCAGCAGGGGGCGCTGGCCAGAACCAGAGGCAGCGCAGCGCTCTCCGCCTGACAGAACGCCTTCTTCTCCCACAGCAGCCGCTTATCCTCCGCCGTCAACCTGCACAGGTAATATATAATATATATCAATATCACTATCAATAACATCATATAGTTGATGAGGATGACAGCTGTTATCATGTTTTTATGGATAAATAATGTACACACACGTGTGCGTGTGTGTGCATGTTTGTGCATGTGTGTGTGTGTGTGTGTGTGTGTGTGTGCATGTGTGTGTGTGTGTGCATGTTTGTGCATGTTTGTGCGCATGTTTGTGCATGTGTGTGTGTGTGTGTGTCTCTGACCAGAAGACGGCCTTCTTGTGCAGGACGTCCTGCAGCTGGATCTGACTGATGGCGTCCAGCCTGCTGAAGTCATACTGAGGACAGAAGTCTGCTGGAGACGGAGTGCTGAACCGAACCTCAAAGGATGAGGTGGGGAAGTCCACCTGACACAGACAGGCACAGACAGGCACAGACAGGCACAGACACAGACACAGAAACACACAGACACAGACACAGACACACACAGACAGACACAGACACACACAGACAGACACAGACAGACACAGACAGGCACAGACACACACAGACACACACAGACACACACAGACACACACAGACACAGACACAGACACACACAGACACACACAGACAGACACAGACACACACAGACAGACACAGACACAGACAGGCACAGACACACACAGACAGACACAGACACAGACACACACAGACAGACACAGACACAGACACAGACACAGACACAGACACAGACAGACAGACACAGACACAGACACAGACACACACAGACACACACAGACACACACAGACACACACAGACAGACACAGACACAGACACACACAGACACACACAGAACCACACAGACACAGACACAGACACAGACACAGACACAGACACACACAGACAGACACAGACACACACAGACACACACAGACACACACAGACAGACACAGACACAGACACACACAGACACACACAGACAGACACAGACACAGACACACACAGACAGACACAGACACACACAGACAGACACAGACAGGCACAGACACACACAGACAGACACAGACACAGACACACACAGACAGACACAGACACAGACAGACACAGACAGGCACAGACACACACAGACAGACACAGACACAGACACACACAGACACACACAGACACACACAGACAGACACAGACACAGACAGACACAGACAGGCACAGACACACACAGACAGACACAGTAACACACAGACACACAGACACAGACAGACACACACAGACACACACAGACACAGACAGACACAGACACAGACAGACACACACACACAGACAGACACAGACAGACACAGACACAGACACACACACAGACACACACACAGACAGACACAGACAGACACAGACACACAGACACAGACACACAGACAGACACACACAGACACACAGACAGACACAGACAGACACACACAGACACACACAGACAGACACAGACAGACACAGACAGACAGACAGACACAGACACACACAGACAGACACAGACACAGACACACACACACAGACAGACACAGACACACACAGACACACACACACACAGACAGACACAGACAGACACAGACAGACACAGATACACAGACAGACACAGACACACAGACAGACACAGACACAGACAGACACAGACACACGGACAGACACAGACAGACACAGACAGACACAGACAGACACACAGACACACACACAGACACAGACAGACACAGACAGACACAGACAGACACAGACAGACACAGACACACAGACACACAGACAGACACAGACAGACACAGACACACAGAAAGAACACAGACAGACACAGACACACAGACACACAGACAGACACAGACAGACACAGAAAGAACACAGACACACAGACACACACACAGACACAGACAGACACAGACAGACACAGACAGACACAGACAGACACAGACAGACACAGACAGACACACAGACAGACACACAGACAGACACAGACAGACACAGACAGACACAGACACACAGAAAGAACACAGACAGACACAGACAGACACACAGACAGACACACAGACAGACACAGACAGACACAGACAGACACAGACACACAGACAGACACAGACAGACACAGACACACAGACACACACACAGACACAGACAGACACAGACAGACACAGACAGACACAGACAGACACAGACAGACACACAGACAGACACAGACACACAGAAAGAACACAGACAGACACAGACAGACACAGACACACAGACAGACACAGACAGACACAGAAAGAACACAGACAGACACAGACACACAGACAGACACAGACACACAGACAGACACAGATAGACACAGAAAGAACACAGACAGACACAGACACACAGACAGACACAGACAGACACAGACACACAGACAGACACAGACAGACACAGAAAGAACACAGACAGACACAGACAGACACAGACAGACGCAGACAGACACAGACAGACACAGACAGACGCTCTTAGTTTCATTTTCCTCGTCTGCATTTCTCCTTTTATTCATTCATCACATCCGTCTCATGCAGCAGTAAATACAAACAACAGGAAGAGTTTGTTGTTCTGTAGTGTTGGAATTTTGAATCTGATGCCTGCAATGCATCATGGGAGCATCAAATGAGGCGCGTTGATTAGGTCATCACTTTCCGTGCATTTGGACCTTTAGTTTAGCAGTTTACTAACGTTGCATAGCAACCGCAGGCTGCTGGGAACTACTTTCTTGTAAATGACTCTTTCAGTGTAACTGTTATTTAATAAACCTGTTTTTATTGGAATGTGTCTATAATTTCTATGTTGTAATATTTGTCATCACAATACCTCAGCTTAATACTGTCATAGAAAACAGAGAAAACAACATCAGAGAAAACTATTACTGATCATCATATAAAGTTTCAGCTGATTTAAACTTTCAGCTGAACAGGATGTGTGTGTGTGTGTGTGTGTTACTGTGTGTGTGTGTGTGTGTGGTTTTTAATGATGTTGTTAATCAGGCAAAAACACACAAATCTGAGTCAGTCGACTGCACTGAGACAAAGAACTCTGACCTACATACAGGTCAGAGCTGTGTGTGTGTGTGTGTGTGTGTGTGTGTGTGTTTGCAGATCATACACTCACGCTAACAGATTTGTCTCAAAGTGACCAAACTGTGAAACTACCTGTGATGTCACCAGAGAGCAGCGTGATGAACGTCTGTTACATCCCGACACGCTCAGCGATCAGCACGAAACCAGAAAATTCTCACATTCTCTGACATTTTTGCCATCTTTGCTTTAAAAATAACAGCAACTTTTTTGTTTTATACTGATTTCCTGGAAATTTTATGAGTAAATTTCAGGTATTTAACAGCTAACTTTTAGGACATTTTACAGAGACGGTGGTGCAATGTGTAACAAATTATAAGAAAAAACTGTGTTAAAGTGTTAAGTTGGTTTAGTTAGTGAGAGCTCGCTCATTATAGGTTATCTGGGTTCATATGTAGATATTCTTTCTTGTGACACTTTATCTGACAGAAAATACTAATACAGTTTTCAGTGTGTAGTTTTGTGTGTCAAACGATATAATCAGCATATCAGGTTTAATTTCCTAAAAGTAGCTGCTGTGTAACTGTTCTCAGCATTAAAGGATCTGTAAAATAAAGCGTTACCAACATAATTTAATTGATTATCAGAACAGTTGCAGATACATTTGTGGTTACAGCTGTAAATTGAGAAGGTGAGTCTCACCTGCAGGATGACGCTGTCTGGTTGGCTGAAGTTCGGAGAGCTGGAGCGAGCGTTTCCTGTCCTCCCTGGGGTCGAAGGCCACAGACCGAGCAACTTCCTGCCACACGTCAGCACACTGCACGCATGGACACACACACACACACACACACACACACACACACACACACACACACACACACACAGGATGATGGTCAGTCAGCACACTTCCTGCTGAAGACACCAGGAAGTGTGTGTTCATGTGTGTGTGTACAGCAGAGACACTCTGATGCTGCATTAATGAGGCCTACGGAGGCCCCTGAGGACAAAAAGCATCAGTTTAACAAAGAAAGCAAAAACACGAAGCAAAACGCTCCAAATCCAGAAATGAAACAAATACAAAATCACAAACAGGAAAACACAAGCAAAACGAAAATGCTGCAACAGGATCGAGTGGATCGACAGCTGCGTTACAGAAGCTTCACTGTTCCCATCTGTCCTCAGTCTATAAGAAGACAACAGTCGGATTCCTGAAACAGTTTGAATCACGTTACACCAAAAGAATCTGTGTTGGTGTTTGATGCTTTAAGCTGCTTTACTGACGATAAACGCTTAAAAATCTTCACTGGTCATTTACATCCTCAAGAAAAAATGTAGTAAACAAATCTGGATGGTTTGTAGAGAATAATATTCTATTAAAAACTCTCTATTAAAAACATGATGGACTGGATTGACAATAAAATGAGAGCGGTGTCATTTAAACTTTAATATGATATCGTTTACACAGAAGACTTCCTGTATAGCTCGTTCTGCTTTAAACTGAATGTTCATTATTTTTGTGATGTCTGTGGTCTAAACTAAGAAACTATCAATGTGCAAAACTTTCTATCTAGAAAAACTGGTCACATGATCACTTTGGCTTTATGGTAATATTTTAATTTACTTTGAAAATAACTCAGTGGACAAGAATGTTCGCTTTTTAAATCAACTGTTTATAATTATCTATTTACATAAAATGAAATGGACCGATAGAAAACCAGACTTACTTATTTCTAACTGACATTAACCTCTATTACAGTTCTGTAGTCTGTTCTGTAGTAAGACCCAAACAATATCTGAAACATAGAAAATGATCAACTAATGTTATTTATTTATTTATTTGTTTGTTTGTTCTTCCTCCTATGTATTATTTTGCTTTTACTTAATCTAAAAACCATCTTGCATAATCTCTTTACTGCAAGTGTTTTTACATTTTTTATGTCATAACTGGATTGTCGGCACTTTGTTTCCTCTCGTTGTTGTTTAAACGTGTTACGTGTAGCTGCTCAGTCAGATGCAGCTCATCCTCCTATTGCAGCATTTTCTTTTTCCTGTTTGTATGTGCTTTTGTATTTCTTGTAATTCCCTTCATGTTTGTGCTTTCTCTGGTAAACTGATGCTTTTTGTGCTCAGACAGAGGAGACTTTTTATTAATGTGTCTTACAGCTTTCTTCACACGACAGGATGTTTACAGTGAGAGACACTGATGCTGCTGCAGCAGGACGGCCGCCCAGAGTTAAAAATGTGTTATCAAGGGAGCAGAGTGCTTCCTGTTGGCTCTCAGGCTGCGTCTCTGATGGAGGTAACGTTTTATTTATATGTGAAACTCGGATGAAGCAGCGTCGCTCTGCAGCTCCTCACAGTGAATCCACCGAGACGTTTTCACATCAGTTTCATCATTTAACATTATCAGAGTTTGATATTTATTTTATACAGTCCCACATGTTTGATTCATATGTGAAGCTGGAGATTCATCCTGCAGCTGTTCTCAGTGAACATGTCAAATATAGATGATTAAATAGTTAAGTTAAATAAAAAACTTTAATTTAATGGTTGATTTATCTCTTTATATTGACACATAGGCATGTCACAATTATCCTCATTCACAATATTATCCCGATAATCATCAAAAAATGCTTAAAACTGCTTAAAATGGCACTAAAACCTGCTAGAATCCCTTAAAATCACATTTTGTTAAGAAACAAATATTTTTAATGCATCACAGATACGACATCTTTTTTAATGAAAAACAATCAAACAATCTTAAATAAGGTCGTCATAAATCATAAGGTCCCCCTGCATAAAGAAAGGATAAATAAATAAATAATAGCAGCTTTGTGTGAGTCTGTTCTTTCTTACATATTTTTCACTTCTCTCTGACGTCAGATGGGACAAACAACAACAGGAATTATCCTTTAACAAAGAGTCAAACTGTACTACTTTTATTCCAAGTCACTCCTGTGACGACCAACTTATCGTTCCACCCTGGTGCCACACATATATATATATATATATATATATATATATATATATATATATATATATATATATATATATATATATATATATATATATATATATATATATATATATATATATATATATATATATATATATATATATATATCAAGTATTTTATATAGAAATGTCTCTTTTCTCTGTTTGTAAAACATTTGAATATTTTTAATGACAAGCTGACATCATCAAACCACACCTGAGCTCAGAGTGACATCACAACAGGAAGTGTGTGTTTGAGTTTTAATGAGTTCGCTACAGGTGAGCAGTCTAGATCTCAATGTATTCACTAAGCCCCGCCCATACGTCACATGACTGAATAACTCCAGTGTAATATGTGAAACACCTGAATCTACCGATATCATTTACAGGTACAGTGAGACATCATGTGACTCACTGTCTGAAGTTGAACAGCGGCATGGTGACCCAGCCCAGAGCCTCGATGCTGCGACGCTGCTTCCCCTTCTCCTCGGCTCCTCCGGGGGGCGGCAGCGAGCTGGCGTACAGCGTCACCGTCAGCTGAGACTCTCGCGGCAGCTGGTTGATCTGCACCGGGAAACAAACCCTGCAAACACACAGCAGCTTTCAGCCACACGGAGCTCAAACATGAACCCATTCACAGAAAATGAAGTTAAACGTCCTGAATGTTGTGTGAATATTAGCAGATAAACAGCAGGTGGCGCTAATTCTCCAGTCGGTGTCAGAAGAAGAGGACACAACGAGATGACGTCATTAAAAGAGCGACAGAATCAAAATACTTTATTCGTCCCTCAAGCGTCAATTTGAGACGAGCGAGTTTGCAAACAGGAACACACATACGATTCATTTACACACATAAAGACTATCGAATAATACAAACATGACAAATATGTTAGAAGAGTTGAAATACACAAAGCTTAAAGGCCGACAACACCCAACACCACAAAGGCTCATATTATGTCAGAAGTGTTTTTTATGCTTTGTTGAGGACGTGTTCAGTATTAAACTGTAACAGGGAGCTTTGTGTTTTCCTAATATAATAATATAATAGAGCTGAAGGTAAAAACACCTCACAGTCAGTTCTTTTGACAAAGGGAAGTAAACCAGCAGATAAATGAAAATGTTAGAATACATTGAATAAAAGGAATAAAATGCTGCTGAACCTTTTTCACAGTAACATCTGTACTGTCATCAAACACTTACTGAAGCCTGAATGTCTCTGTGTGTCCTGGTGAGATTATTTTTCTTTAGTTTGAGATACATTTAAATCTAGAAAAGTCCACAAACTCTGGCATTATGGGTCTATGAGACTGATCCGACTGACTGAGAAGAGACAAAATAACACTGTCAGCAAATTTCACAATATGGTGATTTTTATATTTCCTACGACAGAATAAAAAGTGACCCTGTGGTGAGCCGGTGGAAGTTCAAACTGATTCAGATCTTCATCATTTATAACTTCTGAGCTCTGTTAGTGAGAAAACTGATGATCTAAATGGAAATAAGGTATCAGCTTTTTTACTAGTACGTGGGGTTGAATTGTATTAAAGGCTGATCAAAGTAATCTTGCATGTTTGTTCTAAATGTTCATGTGCAGAGTTCAGAATAAAAAACTTTGCATCATCAACACCAGCTGATCCAGTTACATCCCAGTTTGATTGATGTTAAAGCTGCAGGCTGCAGTCACTGAGCATCTTCTGGTTACTGGTCTTCACAGAGTCCCAACCACTTTTAAATGTTTGTGTTGTTGATGCTTAATATCTTTTTAGTCATATGATCACTTTCCGTTTTTATTTGTTTTCAGTCCAGTGTAACCCAAGCTGATCAATAACTGTTTATTAAACGGTTTATTGATTCTTTGGGCTGCAGAGTCAGTAGCATTTCCATTCAGTGTAGTTTGATCCATCCAAACATGCACTTCATGGTGACTCAATATAACAGTTTTATATTTTAACCCAAACCTGATTTCTTTCTGTTTTAGAAAGGTTTGAATTATTAGACTTTTTGTTTCATATTTATTCTCTCTATTATCTAAGATCCTCCTCTTTGTCAGTGTTTTGCTTAATTTGTAAAAAAAAAAAAAAAAAAGTTATAAGAAGAGTTGAATGAAATCATAAAGAAGGAAGAAATGAAACGCCACAGTATGGTCACCCTGTCATTCATTAGCATCATCAGCAGCTTCCATCAGGCCTCTTTAAAATATTCAGTCCAAAGATGGAAAACCACGTCTGTGTCTACAGGTGAGGCTGTGATGTCACACTGTACCAGGTGAGGAGCAGGTGAGTGTACGTACCTCTGGTCCCACACCACCAGGTGGAACAGGTATTTGCTGACGGACTGCTTGCTGGTGTGCTGCGGCGCGCAGAGCTCCGCCCCTCCGTGAGTCAGCGAGCAGGACAGGAAGAAACCCTCATAACTGACAGAAAGAGGAAACATGAGGTCATGATGAAGGTGTGATCGCAGCAGAGTCTACCTGTACTGAACACGCTTCACAAACAGGTCCCCTTTAAATTTAAATATATTAAAATATGTTTTGCATCATATTTAAAACTGTGTGACGGCAGCTTCTGATGATCAGCTGCAGCAACACGTCAGGAAACTGAACATTACTGATGCAGTTTTCTAAAGTCATGTTGTCTTTGTCTTTGTCCCGCTGCACATATTGCATCATTTCCTGTTTGTATAAAACTGTGACGAAGTTATTATTAGTTTAGTCCCGTTAGTTTGTTGAGAAACGGCTCCAAACTTTTCTAAACAAACTATCGTGACCAAACTCTTCATGATGAAGGAACATGTGACCCAGTGCAGCGGTGTGACTCACTGATGTTTTTAATAGTTTTGGATACACACACAACACTTGTTAGTAGATCAGTTCATTGTTGGTTTGGATCCAAACATGAAGAAAAACATAGAAAATCAGCAGAAGGATCCTTTAAGTGGACGTAGATCTCCTCACTTACATCAAACTCCGTCTGTTAACGTCATAAAACTTAAACACTTTATTTAAATAACACCTTTCATGCACATAATGCAGCTAAAAGTTTAAAACCTAAACATGAGAAAATATGAGTGTTACATTTCATAAAATAGCATTGACATAGTTTCTCTGGACAGAAAGAGAAGATAGTGCATATAAAAAAGTCATTAAATAAAAATTCATCATAAAAGATTAAAACAGCTCGTTATAGGCTTGATTAAAAAGATAAGATTTAAGGTGCTGCTCTTTAATTCAATGTTTGAGGCGTCATCTGTTAACTTAAAGGATGTGTGTGACAGATCATCTCTGCTGAAATATTTCCTGTTCTGCTGTTTCTTCTTCTTCTCTGACCTCTGACCTCAGCCTAACCTAACATGGAGTCCAGAAACAACCTGTTTCCTCCTCTCAGTTTGTTTTCCACTCGTCTGTTCAGTCAAACACTGAGCTCAGAGTAAAGAGTGAAGAGACGCACACCGACAGATTCTCTCTTAAAAACAGAAAAACGTCTGTGAGTCAAATGAAAAGAATTCATAAACTGGCAGCGTTTAGAGACAGAAAGCCAACAGACAGCTCAGCAGCTCTGAGATCAGCTGCTGCATTAAAACAGGAAACACTCAGCCTGCAGCTCACAGAGCAAACTGTCAGACGTTTAAATTACTTTTCACTAAAATTCACCAAACTTTGTCCACAGATTCCTCACATGATGCCAAACTGTTCTGCTGCTGGCATCTCACACCTTCTTCACACTTTGATTTCTAACTCAACACAAAATGATGTTTGGAAAGACGTCTGACTTTTAGGCTTAAAATATTTAAATCTTTTAGGGCTGCAACTAACAAATATTTTATTGATTATTTTCTCAGTTATACCACGTTCTGGGTGAATACTCTTTTCTGATTAGCTGGCAGGTGTGCGTTAAAACCATTTAATGCTCACGTAGTTCGGCTCAAGTTTAATCACTGTTATAAATGAATCCGCTACCCAACTTGTATTCATAGCAACATTAAAGCAACAGCAGCTGTCATGAAGCTTTGAAGAATGAGACGCAGCAGAGGAAAAAGAGATGGAGAAGAAAAGTGAAAACTGACACCTAAAAAGCTTAAAATGACAGCGGAAGAGAAAGATGAGCAGTTAATACACTGAGAGACTTTCTACCAGAAACAAAGGGACACTGATTTGGAGACAAACTCTGCGGTTATGCTTAATGAGACCTGACATGAATTTTATGCCTCAGTTCAGGCTGGTGGAGAGTACAGTGTGGCAGGTTGTCATGACAACGGTAAGCTCTTGTTTCATAACCTTTCGATTTTGAGTGCACAACTTTCACCAAAACTTTGAGAATGCTTTTATTTTATATTGTTGGCAAATGAGCATGGTATAAGCGGGATAATCAACCTGTAGGTGTGTGTTTAACGGATTTAAGGCACGACGTGGAGCGTCAGGTGGTTCTTCACCTCCACGTCATGCCTTAAAACCGTTAAACGCACACTTACAGGTTGATTATCCCTTGATTACTTAATCGATTAATCGTTCTGTCTATAAGATGTCAGAAAATTGTAAAAAAACAAAACAAAAAAAAACTCGTTATAGTTTCTTAGAACCCATGATGTCGTCTTCAAAGGTTGTTTTGTTTTCATCAACAGTCCAAATTTTAAAGAAATTAAGTTTATTGTCACGTACGACACAGAAAAGCTTCAAATCATCACATCTGAAAAGCTGCAACCTGCTAATTTTTAGCATCTTTCTTGATAAATGACTATTGTAGAACTGTAGAAAAAGTATTTCAGCTACAACAGTAACATGCTGCTTACACACTGATGCTTCAGTATTAATAATCTAATGATGTCATATATAATAATATATCAGTCAGAGGGACCAAACCACTACTTTTACTGCAATACTTTAACTACATCAAGCTCATAATACTTATGTACTTTTACTGCAATACTTTAACTACATCAAGCTCATAATACTTATGTACTTTTACTGCAATACTTTAACTACATCAAGCTCATAATACTTATGTACTTTTACTGCAATACTTTAACTACATCAAGCTCATAATACTTATGTACTTTTACTGCAATACTTTAACTACATCAAGCTCATAATACTTATGTACTTTTACTGCAATACTTTAACTACATCAAGCTCATAATACTTATGTACTTTTACTGCAATACTTTAACTACATCAAGCTCATAATACTTATGTACTTTTACTGTAGTAGGATCTTTCATGCAGGACTTTTACTTGTAATGGAGTATTTTTACTTTGCTGTATTGATGCTTTTATCAGCTGCTATTCGTTTATTAAATTAGTGGCTGATTTATTTTCGACTGACTAATTGATTAATCGACTAATTGTTCTAAAATCTTTGACAAGCTGGCTTCAAAAAGCTGTAAATGTGTTTGATCGATATGTTCAGGTGAGAGTCTGACACACAACATTAATCTGTTTTTATAAAACTGTTTTGCACAATGAAAGAAAATCTGTTCATAAGCTTGAAAGAAAAGTCAAAAATGTTATTTTCAGTTTGGTCAAACATTTACCTTCCAAAACGTTTTCAGTTCAACGTGACGCAGAGTGAGACATGAAACCAGGTTTCATCCAAATATGTCTCAAATTTTAACTGAATTTCCAGAAAATCATGTGGGTGTCGCTTGTTCATGAAGCATCGAATGGTCCTGATTTTCAATAACTTCAGTGGCCTCAGATATAACTGATCTGTATTATTAGAGTTACAGACTGACAGTCAGCGTCTGTTAGCTCCTCAATCTGTTTATAAAACTGCAGGGAAATGTCAAATCATCATTTTTATGCTGTTTATTTGTATTTCTGGGAAAATTACCATCACACACGCACACAGATGGTGTGACAGCCAGGTGCCAGGCGAAGCCACTGGCCCCGCCCCCTCTCAGAGGTTAGAGGTCAGCTCTGTTCCCAGGCAGTCAGCCCTTTGTCACAATACAATCCTGTGTGTGTGTGTGTGGGGGGGGGGGGGGAGGTGCAGCAGGAAGCAGCAGCTGACAGTCTGAACTGCTTTTGTTTCAGATTCAAACACTGACAGTGTTGAGCTGAGTCATCAGTCTGTTTGTTGTGTGTGTGATGAACACTGCAGCCTGTAGGAGGCACCGTGTGGCTGTGTGTGTGTGTGTGTGTGTGTGTGTGTGTGTGCGTGTGTGCGTGTGTGTGTGTGTGTGTGTGGTCGTACCTTGCGGCCCAAGTGATGGGGATGCGGTGGGCAGCGTACACGTTGAAGGACAGCACGTTGGTGACGAGGCCGGCCTCCTGGACGGGCGCCGTGCAGCAGAGGCTCTGCGGCGTCGGGTGGAAGTTAGCGTTGAATGTGCTGCAGTAAAGCTCCACCAGGTCCAAGATGGCCGCCGTCAACTTCTCCACCACTTTCTCTGTGAGATAAGAAGATCACATAATCACATGACAGTGAACTGTTGGTGGGGGAAACAAACCTGAGGGCATCAAAACCCATAAAAGCTCCTGTAAGAATCTGACATCACACAGTGACATCACACAGTCTGACATCACAGTGACATCACACCATGACATCACAGTGATGTGACATCACGCTCAGCCTCCACAGTGATTGGTCAGCTGTGTGTGAACTTTAATTGTTGTTTAGTTGTGAACTTTCTTACAGAGAAAAACAAGAAACTTCAGGTGCTTCATGTTGGTACGTACCTCTGTTCTCTCTGACAGCCAGCACTGAGGCATCCTGGGAGGACAGACAGACAAGGTCACAGCGTTAATTTTCTCTGTCCATCAGAACACACCTGACAGTAAACAAACAGCTGACCCTTTCTCAGCTTCATTCACCTTCAGGACTTTGGGCTGCAGGCGACAGGGGCATGCTGGGAGCTGGTTAAGGGCAGACGTCACATCAGGCGTCTCCACAGCAGCTAACGAGCTGCAGAGCGCCTTCACCGATTGGACCAGACGCTCCACGTGCAGCGGCAGCTCCACCTTCAGAGAGGAAACAGGACAAGTTTAATGTGTGTGTTCTTGTAGTTCTGACTTTCAGAGGAACTATCTAACTTTTGGACCTGGAATGTGGGGACATTTTGGAAAGATAGGGACATTTTGTCAGAGTCTCACTGTTTGAGGGATCACTGTTTGTAACTGTATATGTTGTATGTATTACTGTGTATACAGAATGAATTAAGTTACATCTGATCTCATGTTCAGGCTGTAAGTTGAGTGTGCACTGGGCAGCTGAGTCAGTTAGGCCAATAGCAGTATCAGATCAGACTATATCGCCCCTTTAAAAAGGAAGATAATAAAACATAAGAAGCTAGCTCCATGGTACAATTCCCAAACCCGTAAATTAAAGCAAACATCGCGAAATTTTGAAAGGATTTGGCGTTCCACCAAACTGGAAGAATCTCGTTTAGTCTGGCAAGATAGTCTTAAAACATATAGGAAGGCCCTCTGTAATGCCAGAGCTGCCTATTACTCATCATTAATAGAGGAGAATAAAAACAGCCCTCGGTTCCTTTTCAGCACTTTGGCCAGACTGACAAAGAGTCATAACTCTATTGATCCATGTATTCCTATAGCTCTCAGTAGTAATGACTTTATGAGCTTCTTTAATGACAAAATTCTAACTATTAGAGTCAAAATTCATCACCTCCTGCCCTCAACAGGCACTGAATCACCCTCTAATTCAGGAACCTTAGAAACAGCTGCTAAACCTGATATATATTTAGACTGTTTCTCTCCAATTGACCTTCGTGAATTAACTTGATGATTTCGTCCTCTAAACCATCATCCTGTCTCTTGGACCCCGTCCCAACTAGGCTGCTTAAGGAAGTCTTACCCTTAGTTAGCACTTCTTTACTAGATATGATCAATCTGTCTCTAGTAACAGGCTATGTACCACAGTCCTTTAAAGTAGCTGTAATTAAACCTCTTCTTAAGACGCCTACTCTGGATTCAGGTGTTTTAACCAACTATAGACCTATATCTAACCTTCCCTTTCTCTCTAAGATCCTCGAGAAAGCAGTTGCCAATCAGTTATGTGACTTTCTACATAACAATAGTTTATTTGAGGATTTTCAGTCAGGTTTTAGAGCATCATAGCACAGAGACAGCACTGGTGAAAGTTACGAATGACCTCCTAACTGCATCTGACAAAGGACTTCTCTCTGTACTTGTCTTGTTAGATCTTAGTGCTGCATTCGACACCATTGACCATCACATCCTGTTACAGAGACTGGAACATTTAATTGGTATTAAAGGAACTGCATTAAGCTGGTTTAAATCCTATTTATCAGATCGATCAAAAGTTAGACACGGAGTTCCACAAGGTTCTGTGCTTGGACCAATACTGTTCACCTTATATATGATTCCTTTAGGTAATATTATTCGGAAACACTCCATAAATTTTCATTGCTACGCTGATGATACCTAATTATATTTATCAATGAAGCCAGATGAATTAAATCAGTTAACTAAACTTCAAGTGTGCCTTAAGGACATAAAGACCTGGATGAGCTGCAATTTTCTGCTACTAAACTCAGATAAAACTAAAGTTATTGTGTTTGGCCCCTCAACACCTTAGAAACGCGTTATCTAATGACATAGCTACTCTGGATGGCATTACCTTGGCCTCCAGCTCCACTGTAAGGAATCTGGGAGTTATCTTTGACCAGGATATGTCCTTCAGCCATCATATAAAACACATTTCAAGGACTGCCTTTTTTCACCTACGTAATATAGCAAAAATCAGGCACATCCTGCCTCAAAAAAGATGCAGAAAAACTACTCCACGCATTTGTTACTTCTAGGTTGGATTATTGTAATTCCTTATTATCAGGCTGCCCTAACAAGTCTCTAAAGACTCTCTAACTGGTCCAGAATGCAGCTGCACGTGTACTAACAAAAACTAGGAAAAGAGATCATATTTCTCCTATTTTAGCTTCTCTACATTGGCTTCCTGTAAAATCCAGAATAGAATTTAAAATACTTCTCCTTACTTATAAAGCTCTTAATGGTCAGGCGCCACTATATCTTAAAGAGCTCATAGTACCTTATTACCCCCACTAGAGCACTGCGCTCCCAGAATGCAGCTTACTTGTGGTTCCTAGAGTCTCCAAAAGTAGAATGGGAGGCAGAGCCTTCAGCTATCAGGCTCCTCTCCTGTAGAACCATCTTCCAGATTCAGTCCGGGGGGCAGACACCCTCTCTACGTTTAAGAGTAGGCTTAAAACTTTCCTTTTTGATAAAGCTTATAGTTAGGGCCGGCCAGGCTCGCCTTGGACCGGCCCCCAGTTATGCTGCTATAGGACTAGACTGCCGGGGGACTTCCCATGATGCACTGAGCTCCTCTCTCCTCCTCCTCTCCATTTGTATGCTTTCATGTACCATTAATGCATGTTACTAACTTGACTTCTTCCCCGGAGTCTCTGTGCTCTCTTGTCTCACAGGAAGATCCAGTGGCTGAACGGTGGGTCATGGCCGTGGGGACTGTGGCGTGGTCCTGTGGATGTCCTGCTTCCATTTCTGCTACTGCTATTATTGCTATTACTATTATAAAGTCATAGCTCTACTTCTATTATTGTTGTTATGGTTATTGTTGTTGTTGTTATTATGCTTCTCTGTGTCTCTCTCCAGCCCAACCCCCTCTCCCCTTCCCCCGTCCCCCTCCCTCCTTCTGTCTCTGTAAACCCAACCGGTCGAGGCAGATGGCGCCCACCTAGAGCCCGGTTCTGCTTGAGGTTTCTTCCTGTTAAAGGGGAGTTTTTCCTTGCCGCTGTCGCCAAGTGCTGCTCATGGAGGGAATTGTTGGGTCTCTGTAAATAAATGAGTACGGTCTCGACCTGCTCGATGTGTAAAGTGCCCTGAGATAACGTTTGTTGTGATTTGGTGCTATATAAATAAAATTGAATTGAATTGAATTAAACTATATCAGCAGATAATCAATATTAAAGGACTTTGATCAGTGGCAGGTCAATAAAAGCAAATATGATTTACCTCTGACAGCAGGAAGGACTCGGCTTCATTGTGAAATGTGTCCAGCAGCAGAGTCAGAGCCTCCCTGTTCAGCACAGACAGGAGAGGACACTTAGACATAAAGACACAGATTCACCTGTCTGCGGTACGGCACAGGCCCCACCCCTCACCTGGTGACGGTCTGTTTGATTGGACGCTCCTGCAGCAGGATGCTGTGGTTCATGGAGGACGCTGTCTCATCGTCTTCTTTCTGTTTAATTAAATTAATATAAAAAACATCCAGATGAAACGTCTCTTTCTGTCCTGCACCAGACTCCTGTTTAAAAATCAACAATTTTCACACTCAGTGATAAAAACCAGACTATTGAACCGGCTCTCTGCTATTGGCTGGTCTTTGGTGACAGGCAGAGTACAGACAGTGACATCACATGGCAGCAGCCAATAGCAGAGAGCCTCTCCAGTACCTGCTTTTCACCTGTACGTGTCAGGTTTCACACTCGTTTTTATATTTTAGCTCAAACGTGGGCAGATTTTGGGGCTGCAGGCAAACGCCGCCTCACTTTATTTTCACTCTTTCTCTAACTGGGAACGTTGGTTTTGGCAGTGGTAGAAGAAGTACTCAAAACTTTTTTCTAAAGTAAAACTATTAATACTGAACAGTAAAAATACTGTAAAAGCTGATCATCTCAGCTGCTGGCAGCCCGACTCCTGAGATGATCGGCCGGTCAGCGTGTCGTCATCCCGTCAGAACATGATCCCATGAAGTGATCTGTGCAGCTCTTTGGTGATTTACTGCTGGCTCTAATGTCTCTGCAGCACTTTGATATATGATATAATTCCTTTTGGAAGATAAATGTTGGTCTCACAGATGAAATCTAACAGTTGTAGCTGCTGCATTAGTTTATCTGAATGTAAAGTGAAGCTTCATGTTTTTACATTGTCCTGTTAAAGTGAAGAGTGACAGAGAAGAATTATCAGCACAATGAACTCAAATCTACTGAACGTCTGTTCAAGGTGGAGCTTGAACAAGTATATAATTCTTATATACTGATGGATAGTTTAATCAATAATAATGCATCATATTCTAATTGTTATATTTTGTGAGTAAAATCTGAATTTGCAGTGTAACCAGTAACATCTGTCAGGTAAATGTAGTTTAGTGTTTTCCGCTGAAGTACACAGGTGCATATTTTTTAAGTGCTTTGGGGGTTTTTGTAAGTTAATTCGAGTTCAATGAGTTAGAATAGTAACATAAATCAATTATTTTCACATCTAAACATCATAATAAATCTAAAGCTGTTTGGGCCCTTTTAGTTCGGGGCCGTGTCTGATGCTAAAGTCGCCCCTGAGCTCAAATAAAGGAAACAAGAATTTGTGTCTTTTTTGTGACTATCAGTGTTTCTACCTGAACCTGGTGGCTGCAGAGCAGGAAACACTCAGTGACAACACATGTTGATGTTTAGTAAGACTGATGGGATGTGTGTATATTCATGCTTCCTGTTTGTGTTAAGCTGTATTTACACTTGTGTGTTAAAGGGTTTCTCCTCATGTCCACAGGATCCAGCTCGCTGTTCTACTGTCGGCTGGAAACATTTCAGCAGCATTTCAGCGACACATTCATAAAGTTCAGATCTGTTTTAAAGACATTTGTCTTGTTTCACAGCAAACTGAATCAGACACTTTGTGCCTCTAACGTTTCTCTGTCATCAAATTTCACACTGCTTCAGACAACAGAAACAGAAACTAAGTTTATAATACAACATATCAGATTTTCTCAGTGATAGAAATAAGTCCTAAACTGAAGTTCTCACAGTCCATCATACAGGCGTTTGTTGTCTGACATGAAGAAATATTACAAAATAAGCAGTAAACTACAGATAATCAATCAATAAAATGTTTTTAGAAACTATGTAAGCTGGTCCGGCAGAAACAGACCTCCATTGGCACTTTTGGCTGCGCCGGGTCAAACCATGCCTCGGGCCTCGATTGTGGCCCACCTAGAGCCGGTT
>CM076446.1:36414424-36541924 GCA_038419695.1 Scomberomorus guttatus | reverse complement strand
TACAGAAGCGGTGATTAAAAGTTGCCGTTCAAGTGAGAAAAATAAAAACAGTCAAACCACAGATTCGGGGTTTTCCATCATGAGAGCCAAGCTGCACTGTTGTGAGTCACAACGAAACGTTATCAACATGTCTCATACAGATAACAAAGGATCTGTTATATATTTAATATCAGGACTGTTTCTGCTAAATATGTTTAACATGGTTTACATTTTAAGCTGCAGTCATGAATGAGTCATGAATGTAAAGAAAGAAAATAAGAAATAAATGAGCTCAAACAGCTCTGATGATCGGCTCAGCACTTCAGGATTTAGAACAAATATGTTCAAGATATGTGAGAAATAATGATAAATGAAAGAAGCAAAGCAGCAAAAACGGTGGAATTCTTACTTGTGGAGGAACTCGTCATGTCCGCAGACTTTCAGCAGGTAATCGTCCACGTCCAGGTGGTCCAGGTCGTCCTGAGCGTAGCACAGCGTCTGATAGATCAGCAGGTCCACGGTGGACGAACCTGGCAGACAGTGAGGACATGCTGAAGTTTATTTCTCCCTGAGATGTGTCACAGCTACAGACAAACATCCACGCAGTGTCTTACCGTCGCAGGTGAAGGTGAGCGGCTCTCTGAAGTGCTCGCTGATGACGGTGACCTTCACGCTGACGCCCAGACCCTGATGAAGCTCCTCATGGCCGACTGACGGAGACCAAACGAAGCCGGCGTTCTTCGAGCAGTCGCTGTGCGGGTACGCTGAACGCAGGCTGCAGAAAAACACACAGACGGGTTCAGTTTTTAATAAAACGTGACATGAACATGACTGAAACATGTTGTTAGAGCTTCATGTGCAGGACAGCTGAGCGAAAATAAAAGAGCTACGAGATGCTTTAACTGAGCTGAGCACAGACAGACATCCAGCTACTAATGCAGTCTCTGTGTTTCCTCAGTCTTCAAGCAGAAGATCATGTGACTGTCTGCTGACTAGCTAACGCCAGGTTAGCTAGCCAGCATGTTCAGCCTCTCCCTGACAAACTAGACCTAATGACAGAAGAACTCTGAAGCTGCTCGAAAGCTGCTGGAAAATGATCCTGATGAGTTTCCAGAAGAAGATAAACAGCAGGTGGCGTTAATTCTCCAGTTGCTGCCATTAAACCGTTGCAGAAGAAGAGGACACAACGAGATGATGTCATTAAAAGAGCGTCAGTCAGAGCTCAAACGATGGAAAACATGATGAAATATGACATTTGTGTTAGTTTCATGTATTGATGTGAGGAAGGTTACAGTCTCCTCATCGCTCCACACAGATCTGATGTTTCAGCTCTTCAGTGATGTTTCAGTCACATGATTCATGTATGACATCATTTATTCACTCAGTCTGTTTATGTTTGATTTACATCCACACAGCTGCTGTTACACCTCAGACAGGAAACAGATTTACACTCCTTTTAATGCAGAACTTGTGTATAAAACAGGTGAATGAAAACCTCAATCAGCTGTTTGTTAATGTGATACTGATGATACTTAAACTAATTGCCTTTATTATAATGTTTGTGCGTCTTTACCCCATCATCAGTCTGTGTGTGTGTGTGTGTGTGTGTCACTCACACATCCAGCATGTGACAGAAAGCTGCCACCTCCTCGTCTCTCTCCTCAGACACCTGGAACAGTTCATATCCAAACCCATTCATCCTGGAGCCCAGGGACACCTGTCAATCACACACAGAGCCGACCAATCAAACGACAGTATTCCTAGAACCGAGCCGGGACTCGGGACTACTGCAGGAACACTGAGATGCTTTCATTTCATATGTTTTACTGTGAGGAAAGTTGTTTTTTGAACACAATGGGAGTTAGAAAAGATGACATCACTGAGGAAATGTGAGCCGGCAGGAGGCAGAGCAGCTCTGACCCGCTTATCAAAACACCATAAAAACATAAAACTGTTACACAATCATCACGTGACAGCTGGAAATGTTCCTCTGCCACAGAAACACTTTAATATGAGAGTAAAGCAGGGCCTGTATCACCAAGTGTCAGCAGACAACTGCGCGTTTAACTCAGGTTAGCTGGAGTCTACAGATGTGCCGCCATCACATTTCCACACTATGATTATGGTGGGTAAAGATATCATGATGTGTGTGTATGTATGTATGCGTATGCGTGTGCATGCGTGTGTGCATATGCATGTGTGTGTATGTGTAGGTCTGTATGTGTATGCGTGTGTAGGTCTGTATGCGTATGCGTGCTTGTGCAACATGCTCGTAAATGTCCTTTGTTAAATGTATTTCTTATATATTTATCTTTTCATGTTTTCTATGTTTTGTATTGCTTTTTTCTTTTTAGTGTGTATGTTTCTAATAATAAACAAAGTTAATCTAAATGTGGCTCTGAGTTTAAACAGAGAGACAGTTACTATGACACATGACTAACAAACGCATCACATTTCCACATTTGAGAAGCTGAAACCAGCAAATATTTGGAATTTCTGCTTGAAAAATAACAATTAATCAATTATCAAAATAGTTGCAGATTATTTTTTGTCAACTAATTAATTGATCGATTTATTGTTGCAGCTCTACAATAATTCACACTTTATTAACATATGAGTTGAATAAATATAAGGTGAACTAAGTACATTAATGTCAAATTATATTATATAATATAATATAGTTTGTTGCTTTATTGACGTACAGTATATCCTGATATGTGTCACTGTGTTTGTTGCTTTAGCCACTTTACTGACACAAACAGATCTTTTGTTCTTGTTTACTTCACTACATCAGTAAATACAGCCAACTGCACATTTTTGAGTAAAAACCATTAACCGTCATGTTTTCTAAACCTACGTCTCAGCAGTGACACCGACTCTTCTTCCTTCTGTCCGGTCATGTTGCTGTTGTAAATTTCACCATCACGGCTTCAGTTTACAGCTGGTCTGACTGGTCTGACTGCTGACAGCGTGTTCACTGTCAAACTGTGAACATGATCAGTTTCAACACGCCAGTAGAGAACTGGGAGGAAATGTTTGTTTATTCTCACACAGCTGGAGACTTTCTGAATACAAACTGCAGTGTGTCTGCAGCTCTCAGTATCAAAGTACTGAAGCATTGAAAGCTGGCAGCAGATATTAACTTTTTAACCTCTTCCACTCCTGCCGCCCTACCACAGACCCATTTTTGGGGGGGACAGGGGATGTTTAGGGGGAGATAGCAGGTCAATTTGCCACATAGAAGTGGTATTCGTCATCTGAAAGCTGGGAGCCTGAAGATCAAGAAGTCAAGTTTTTCTAGTCATAAATCTATAATAAACATTGTATTTTGGTTAGGTGATTATTCAAATTTTGAAAGTTTAGGGTGTATAAGGGCTTAGAACATTATGATGGAAGTATATGATGCCATTCACATGCTCAATTATGTCTCATAAGTTGTTGCAGCAATTTTTGGGTTGATACCATTTGTTACACAGATTTGGTGCAAAAATACATCCTCTGAATGCCCTTGGCCTCTAGTTTGTGGTTGTAAAGTTTCGTGAGGCTGTGATTATCCTAGAGGTCACAATAGGTCATTTTATACAGCGAGGTCAAGTTTCAAAAAGTGGTCTCACTACAATGAAATGGCCACTATGGGGACTAACCAAGCGATAGCCGCTAGATGGCTTGTTTCAGCAACCAGGCTTCTTCAGCCCGCCTCAGCTCCACCTCTTGTCCCCCCCCCCCCCAGCTTAAGCTCCAAAACAGCTCTTCAGAAACCAATGGGTGACATCACAGTGGCTACATCCATATTTTTCTGTCTATGGAGACTAACATCATCACACTTGAATACAGTTGAGCTCATTGAATCCACAAGAGTCTCAGCTTTAGAGTCATACCCAATTTTTTTGCCAAATGCTGCATGGGATTAGCATAAAGTGGGCATGTCTGTAAAGAGGAGACTCATGGGTACCCATACAACCCATTTTCATTCAGATATATTGATATATATATATTTTCCCTCGCCAAAATTTAGCGTACCTTTGGAGTATCATTTAGCCCCCTTCCCGACAAGCTAGCATGACATGGCTGGTACCAGTGGATTCCTTAGGTCATCTAGTTTCATATGATATTTTCACTGTAACACATTTAACACTGATGCATTTAATGCTCCCTGCAAGAGTTTCTTTGTGATTATTGCGGCCAAAAATATTTGATTTTGCAAACTGTATCACAACTTTTGAGAAAAGCCGCTGCAAAATCAAACATTGTTGGCCACAGTAATCATAAAACAGTGAAACAGTGAAATCCTGGGGGAAGTCATTAATGAACATGTGACATCATAATGACATCATATATCCATATATTATAGGCAGTGAACACCACTTGGTCATCACAGTGACCAGAGAAATGTTCAGGTTCTCACCGGGTCTGCAGAAACACGCCGCTGGTTCTTGTTGCTCTTGGGAACTGGGACGTAAGTCCTGGGCGGGACCTGAGGGGGAAGGGTCTTACTCCGAGCCACAGGCTTCCCTGATTGGTCCCCATTGACCCTGCGTCCTCGCGGCCCCTGCCGGCCCCCATTGAGGCGGGACAGCGAGTCGTTGATGTTATCGTAGTTTAGCTCACCGGAGCTCACTTTGGGCCGATCCACGTCAGGCGTGAACAGGTTGACGTCGCGGGGCGCGGCAGACCCTCGGGGAGGTAGGAAGGGGGGGTTCTCGGGCCCTGGCGGTGGGGGGAGGGGGTTTCTCGGTGGGATGGCGGGGGGTACGTCCTCTGGAAGAGAGGGGAAGTCTTTAGGAAGAAACCCCGACCCGGGTCCCTGCGAGTCCCCGAGGCTGTCCAGGATGTACAGGGACTCTTTGAAGCCTCCCTGAGGGGGGGGCACCCTGGCTGGGGGGGAGCACGGAGACTGCGACCCTCCGGGCTGGTTCAGGGAGGGGTCGGATCCAGAGAGGCCCCTCAGCAGGCCTCCTCCTGTGGGGGCAGGATGGGGCTGGCTGGGGGCGGAACGGGGCCATTCAATGGAGGGTACCGGGGTCTTGGAGCGGGTGTGGCTGGCAGCTCTGGAGCCAGTCTGGCTGGTCCCGGTGCTGCTCTGGTCCTGCTTGAGTCTGGAGAGGGCGTCGTACTCCATCTGCAGTGCCTCAGCCAGGACCAGCTCTTTCTGACTGAGACCCAGAGCCTCCAGGCAGCCCCAGCCCGCCTCGCCACCCTCCTTCTGGGTCTGAGCCGCTGACATGATGCCTCCTCAGGGGGAGGAGGGTGGTGGGTGAGCTCTGCAGAAGTGCTGCTAACAGAAGCAGCCAGGAGGAACTGCTGAGGACAGAGAGACAAAACACAGTCAGAGGATGTGATGACATCATCAGTACATCACTTTTTATTCTTTGTTATTATTCTGTGTCGTTATGTGCAGTCCTGGGCGGTATTCCATCAACGCAGCTACTGTAATGAAAGCTGTGCTTACTGAAAAAGCCTGGCTTGAATTAAAGGCTCAAGCTGTTCCACTAATACCCCTTTTCAACCAAGGCAGTTCGAGGGCCGGTTCGGAGCCGGTGCCTAATCTCGAACCAGTTCTTTGTGTTTCAACAGCCAAAGAAGAAGTTTATCCAAACAACGCCTGTTTGGAAATTTGCTGTGACATGTTTCGGAGATGTGAAGGGCCGCTGGCCGGTGTTACATGTATTTGGTGACCCATCAGATTCTGTGACCTGCAGTGTTGGAAGAAGTACTCAGACTTAAGTAAAAGTATCTGGTGCTAATTTTGTGCCCTGCTCATCAGTATTAATGATGTACTTTGTTGAATGCATTTAAATTATCAGACACCAGCTAAATGCTGGTAAAATATGCAAGTGGCTGGTAGATTTGCTTCACTCACCAGCCCAAAAAACAATGGTAATCTATTGAGTGGCTGGTAAAATTTGAACATTTACTACCCATTTGGCCAGTAGACAAAAAAGTTAATTTTGCACCCTGCTGATGAGTCAATGCATAATCAGCATTTTAATATATCAGTCACAGCCCGATCTAAGTACTTCTTCGAACATTGCAGGTCATGCAGTCTGATGGGTCATCGAGTACGGTGTAATACCGGGTGAGACAGCCATCAGTCATGATACAGTCACGTGAGGGTAAAGACACACAGTGACGTTAAACCTGTGGGAAGATGTTCTGGGGTAAGCTGAAAGAGGCTTATTTCGGTTAATCAAGACCGGTGTTGAGTCTGTGTCCGTTGGGAAAAGGGAAGTTCTGTTATGCTTATGGCTTCAGAGACCTAGGCGCTGATTTATAGATTATGTACACATGGTCAAATACTTTCTGAGTTTTTGTTTATTAAGTCTCAAACTACCACCACCGAAGTCTGCATTCTATGTATTGTATTTTACCTTTATTTTATCTTATTTTAATTATTACCAAGTGGGTTTATTCTCCATCTTATGGTACATTGTTTTTTAACATGTTTTTATGTTCATCTTTTTTCATGTGAAGCACTTGGTGCATGTAATTTCTTTTGTTGTAAAGCACTTGCTCTACTGCTTTCTTTCTTTTCTCTAACCCCCCTAACCCCAAAAAGAAGGGAAAACTAGAGCGTTGTTCTTCTCAGCAGCGGAACAAACCTATATGAAGAATATAAAACAGTCATCACCAAAAAGGGCAACTGCTGCTGCAATTAACAAGGCGACGGAGATGGCTTGGCAGAAAATTGCTGACAGATTAAATGAAACCTACATAGGTGGGCAGTAGTGGCCTAAATTTTAGAGGAGAGAGCTTGTGACCAGAAGGTCATTGGTTCAATCCCCAGGATTGTAATGGCCTTGTAATAGAGTATTTTACTTTGCTGTATTGGTACTTTTACTGCAGTAAAAGATCTGAGTACTTCTTCCACCACTGGTATTAAATAACCTCAACTTTAAATCTTGAATCTGACTTCAGGATGAGCAGAATTCCTTTATTTTTCAATATTAATAAAGGTTTTGTGCCTCTGATTGGTCGTATTTACATGAAAGCAGAGGCATTGAGGGGATTCTGTTGCCTCTGTGTGACTGACAGCAGAGAGTCTCTGTTTTAAACTGAGACGTCTTTGTTGAGCTGCCGGGACGTCCCAGTTTAAACCTTTTCCCAGACTCCCACCGAAACTCTGTCCTGACCCAGAGACTCGATCACAATGTGTTTGTGTTGCCGGGGGCAGCCAAGTGTGAAGGAAGGAAACACGACAACAATAAGAAGGAAGGAAACCAAACTGTTAGGAGGTAAAAACAGCAGAGAGGCACCAACTCATCAGTAGGATTATTAAAGACTCATTACATGACACTGTGGATGTTTAAATCAAAGCAGGTCCTGGGGGGGGAGGGGGTGGTTGGACAAAAATACTGAAACACCAGACAGTCTAATTCCAGCCAATAAAACCGAGAAGCATTTTCTCAATTAATTGATTAGTTATTTGGTTTATAAAATGTCAGAAAATGGTGAAACATGTCGATCAGTGTTTCCCAAAGCCCAAGGTGACGTCCTCAAATGTCTTGTTTTGTCCACAACCCAAAGATATTCAGTTTACTGTCATAGAGACTAAAGAAACCAGAAAATATTCACTTTTAAGAAGCTGGAATCAGAGAATTTGGACTTTTGTTTCTTTAAAAATGACTCAAGGCGATTAATCGATTATCACAGTACGGACATTACTGTTCGGTGCAAGCAGATGTATGAAGAATACGCTCCGTGATCTGAACAATTACTATCATAATAGTTTAATATTCCACTTACTCTGATGTACAGAACAATAATTCTAGAGTGCGAGTTCCACCTGGAACGTTTTGGCGTGCATACTGAACCATGAACTTGGTGTACTGTTACACCCATACTCACTCATACTCATGTTGTTTAACCTTCTGAAATTGTGAACATGCTGCTTTTCTTCAGGCGTCTCTTTACTGTAACTGATGTTTTATCTGTCAATTGATTATTATATTAATAGAGAAGATAATTGGAAGATTAATCCATTAAGAAATATAATCATTAGTCGCAGCTACAGTTAATCTTTCAGCACTCGTCTTTTCTTTGAGTCTTCTTTTGTTGAAAGAAGTTGTCATTTTATTGTCTGGACTGCATTAATCATTAACACCAGCTGGAGCCAAACCAATAATCCAACTACATCAACAACGTGATCGACAGAGTCAATAGTTCCATCGCCATAGAAACATGATCACATGATCAGAGACTGCATGGTCATGACATTTGATTATTGATCATCTCAGTTACTTTACACTGTTGAACTCCTGCTATCTGATGTTGTTCAGTCCCGTTAAATGCTGACAAATCCAAATTCATGCTATTTTCAAAGAGTTTCTATCTAATCTTTCTGAGCTCTCAACTGCTTAGCGGGTTGAAAACTGAAGTACAACCTGCAATAATCTGGTCTGTGTCGCAGTTAGAAGGAGAATTATTCACTTCTGGGGGAGGCTGAGAGGAGGTAAACAGACTAAACTCAGTCTAATAATGTACAAAGAACTACAGTGCCGTGAAAAAGTATTTGCCCCCTTCCTGATTTCTGTGTTCTTTGCATATTTATCACACACAAAGGTTTCAGATCATCAAACCAATTTTAATATCACACGGAGACAAGGGGGGAAAAATTACAAACCTATCTGGCTCTATGTGAAAAAGTAATTGCCCCCCCCTTGTTAAATCACAAAGTAATTGTGACTAACCACAGTTTTGGGAAAGCTGAGTTCAATTTCACAGCCAACACCCAAACCTGATTACCACCACATTTGTTGAATCAAGAAATCACTTAAATAGAATCTGTCAGACAAAGTGAAGTAGGCTACAAGATCTCAAAAACAAACGCATCATGCCACGGTCCAAAGAAATTCAAGAAGAAATGAGAAAAAAAGTGATTGAAATCTATCAGTCTGGAAAAGGTTACATAGCCATTTCCAAGGCTCTGGGGCTCCAGCGAACCACTGTCAGAACCATTATCCACAAATGGAGAAAACTGGGAACAGTGGCAAACCTTCCCAGGAGTGGTCGACCAACTAAAATTACTCCAAGAGTGCGACGACGACTCATCCAGGAGGTCACAAAAGAACTTAGAACAACATCCAAAGAACTGCAGGCCTCGCTGCGCTGGCCTCAGTTAAGGTCAGTGTTCACGACTCAATCATAAGAAAGACACTGGCAAAACTGGCATCCATGGGAGAGTTCCCAGGCGAAAACCACTGCTGTCAAAAAAGAACACAAAGGCTCGTCTCACATTTGCCAAAAAACATCTTGATGATCCTCAAGACTTTTGGAAAAACATCCTGTGGACTGACGAGTCAAAAATTGAGCTTTTTGGAAGGCGTACGGCCTGTTACATCTGGCATAAAAATGGCACAGCATTTGATAAAAAGAACATTATGCCAACAGTGAAGCATGGTGGTGGCAGTGTGATGGTCTGGGGCTGCTTTGCTGCCTCAGGACCAGGACTACTTGCTGTGATTGATGGAACAATGAATTCTGCTGTCTACCAGAAAATCCTGAAGGAGAACGTCCGGCCATCAGTTTGTGCCCTCAAACTCAAGCGCTCTTGGATCATGCAGCAGGACAACGATCTGAAACACACCAGCAAGTCCACCTCTGAATGGCTCAAAAAAAAAAAAAAAAAATTAAGGTTTTGGAGTGGCCAAGTCAAAGTCCGGATTTAAATCCAATTGAGATGCTGTAGTGTGACCTTAAACGGAAAGTTCATGCTAGAAAACCTCCAATATGACGGAGTTGAAACAATTTTGCAAAGAAGAGTTGGCCAAAATTCCTCCGCAGCGATGTGAAAGACTCATCACCAATTATCGCAAACGCTTGATTTCAATTATTGCTGCCAAGGGTGGCACAACCCGTTATTAGGTTCAGGGGGCAATTACTTTTTCACATAGAGCCAGATAGGTTTGCAATTTTTCCCCCCTTAGTAGATAAAATCATCATTTAGAAACTGTATTCACAGAAATCAGGAAGGGGGCAAATACTTTTTCACGGCACTGTAGTTCAATAGCTAGTTTAACTACAATTTGCAGTTTTTGGGTTGTAGTTAAACTACATTCAAATCTCAGTAGCTTTTTCAGTAGTGAACTACTTTGGGTCATGTAGTTTAAACTACATATCCATAGTATTTTCATGACATTTCTTCATTAAAATTAAAATCACCTGTGGTTTGCAACCAAGATGTCTGCAATGGAATACTATGAAATTTCCCTCAAAATTGATAATTATCCTGATTCCACCTCAACAACCTCTCCCTGTCATCTGCTTAAACACATCCTAGGCTGCCCGAGTCCCTAAATCAAACACACCTACACTTTCCTCAGTGAGGACCGGCCTGCCCGAGTCCCTAAATCAAACACACCTACCGCTGGACCTCTGTGTAATGACATGAGCTTACACTCAGACTGTGATCATTTCTCCTGATGTAGTTTGGATCCAGTTGAACTTCTTTCTGAAACTAGTTTTAGTTTAAGAAAGCTAAATTCTTTGAGAGCAGTTAAGATGTAGTTTAACTACTTTTCATTGTGAAGTGGCTAGTACTGTAGTTTGGTAAACTACAGTTTTAAAGTAGTTTCCCCAACACTGGTCATCGCAGCACACAGGAAGTGATTACAAATGATAAAATTTCCCAATTCCTGCAATTTTACAGCAAAAAGAGCACATTAAACATTGCACATTGTATTTTTGATAAAAGCTGCTGCAAAATTTTTGTCTGCAATAATCACAAAAAAACAGCACAGAATCCTGGAGGGAGTGATTATTGGTTATCTGCACATTTATGGCTGAAAAGTCTTTGTTGGTGGTGTTTAAGAAGAGCAGATCTTTTCTGATTGGTTCATTCATAGCTCGAGTTTTGGAATTCAAACAGTGTTGGGATTTACACATTAACATGGAATTTCTGGAAGGTTAATTAGACTTAATTTCAGCAGCATGCAGTGTTCAAACACGCTGACACCACGGTTTAAACACCTCTCCACATGTGGGGGCAGGGTGACATGGAACAAGCTTGTATTCACTGGGATTTACATGTTGTCTACAGTAGATTTGTGAAAAATGATGTAAAGGTTTTGATGTAAACCATGAAAGTCAAAATTTCAGCTTTCAACAGGGGCCAAATATTTTTTCAGGAGAGCCAGATTTGGCCCACGGGCCACTATTTGCCTACCACTGTAGTATACCTGTGCTTTATTACTGGCTGACCTCACACTCTGCTGCACTCTGTATGCTGCTGCTATGTGGCTATTTTCATTATTGATTCATCTGCTGATTATTTTCTCAATTAATCCATTAACTGTTTTCTTTATAAAATGTCAGAAAATAGTGAAAATATAATTTATAATTTTTTAGAGCCCAAGTTCACATCTTTAAATGTCTTATTTAGTTTGATCAACAGTCCAGAACCCAAAAATATTCAGTTTACTGTCATGTGATAAAGAAAAGCAGAAAATGATTTTACTCTAAGAGTGACTAAAATTATCATTTGATTATCAGAATAGTTTTAGCTTTCTTTTAACTTTCTCTGGATTATTGGACTGATGTTTGCAGCTCTAATCAACTATAATTATAATAAATCATATTTGGATTTATTTTGGACATTTTGTGGAGTGAAAGATGATTCAATAAATCAATAGTTATTACATGCAGCACATGTGAGTGTGTGTTTGTGTTGTCAGGGTGGAAGTGGGACACAGCTGGTTTATTCCTCTCTGTGGGGGGACACATAATGATGATGGGGGGGGGGGCCTCATGTCCTCCCCTCCCCCCTCTGTGTGTTGGGCTTTGAAATGGAGACGAGGAATCAGACCATCAGAGGCCTCTTTTACACAGAGATCCTGCAATATAGCTGAAAAGAAGACCCGTCATTATGCCAGCTTTGCTGTTTTTACACTGAACCAAACAAAGGGTTAGGGTTAGGGGACACTTTTTGTCTAATTCAGTGAATATCTCCTCATGATCCGCTAGCTGTCTGTTCTGTGTGTGCGCTGAAAAAAAATCTGGTGTTCATACACAGCCCTGGCTCCGTAAATGAACAAGATTCTGTTAGTGCATCGCCTGTTTCTGCTTCAAATGCTTTCAGAAACATATTTTAGTGAACTGTTTAGCTGTAATTTGACAAAGGTTGTGACACAGCCGCCATCTTGGAAACAGATACAGAGGACACAGAGGGACTCACATGCACTAACATGCACACTCACATGCACTAACATGCACGTGTGGCGGCGCAGCTATCAAAACAAAGAACAGAGAAGCTCAGATAACATCACTAACAGAGGGAGGGTGACGTCATTCACTGGTAAGGACGCCATTACTCCGCAATATCTCTACATAGCAAATAGTTGTTTCCTGACAACTAATACAGCTAAATATAATTTATTGCAACTTTAAATCACACAAATATCCTGCTGTATATGTGTTTTCAACTTTAAACCATATCAATGAATCAAGAATTACAAACTCTGTGGATTTCTTCCTGTGGAGCCGACATGTAAACTGTTTAGGTTCAGTAAGTTTCTGCTGTCAGTCCGCCTGGTGAAGGCAGTTTGTCCTCTCAGCTCTGCAGGAGCTGCAGCTGACAGACGGCTGCTGCTGTGGAGACGCTGAATGCAGGTAGAGTGAAAAGCAGGGAGGCTGCAGAGAGGCGGAGAGTGTGGATGGACTGTAGTGATAAAGTGTGAGAGGAACAGAAGTGACTCTACAGCTGACGCATCGCTCTGGATTCCTCCATATTTCTCTTTTGGTTGTTGCCATGGCAATGCGCATGTGTTCATGAATATGGCGGCGGAGCTTCTTAAGGAGCCTGAAGGGAGAGGTGTATTTGTTTGGGTGTTCCAGAATCACTGACTCTACCTTTAACAGTCCTGTGAATCAGCTGTTAGCAGCTGCTGTCTGCAGTGTAACATGATGTACAGACAACTATCACTGATCACTGTGATACTGAAGAAAACTTAAACATGATGATTCTCAGGCTGTTCTGCAGCCTTTTTTTCCTCTGGTTTCTAAGCAGACTTTTGGAGGTTTATTGGTGATGCCTGTCAGAGATGCTGATGGTGGTATCAGCTACTGTCGAAAGCTTTTTTCCACTTTTGAAGTCAATGAATGAACATTTACCTTTCTGCTACCTTTTGATTTTAAACTATTATCATCTTTTTACAGTTTCTCTGTAAATATTGCCACACCCCTATGATGACGTCAGGTTCATGATGTTTTATGAATCGTTTACATTATTTGTTTATGTCGTTTAAAAAAAGAAACATAAATTTCGCTCTAAGTGTCCCGCAGCTCCTGAAATCACACAAACACATGAACCTGTTTATGTAGTTGTGTGGTTAAGACAGGTGTATATGACGTCATTGAAAAAGTCAGGTGAACTGTGAGAGGTCAGGGTTTTTTTTATTATGGCTGCTGTGTTTGCTGTTGCCATTTATGTTTCTGTAATCTTGGTTAAAATGTGATATTTCCGTTTTTTCTCCGAGAAGTCAGAGCTGAACACAAATGTTATTAGATGTGAATTTAACGGGAGGAAACATCTGTCTGACAGCTGGTGCTGCAGCTGCAGAGAGACTTCAACCAGACTCCATTCAGAAATCTGCCACTTTACCGTGGCCTGAACCACCGGCCACACCGCCTACTGACACTGTGTTTTACATCTGGACACATTATTTACTGCAGAACATCGTTAGATTTTAGATATTCAGAACTTTTATTGTTGGTTCATCTCCAGTTTTCATGGAGGGCGGTGGCACTTCTGAAAGGTTAACTAAAATCTACGGAAATAAACTCATTTTAGGTGAATTATATGTGCGCCGATTTAAGCCGTTGACCCTAAAACTTGAAAAAAATCCATGAGGCAGCCTGTGACGGGAAGCTAACGAGGGTTGGGGTCCGGGTTGTTTGGATTGTCAGATATTTGAATGGAGTCTGGTTGGACCTTCTCTCCAGAGAAAGGACCGTTTCCTGGAGCCGCAGCGGAGAGAAATGCATCGGGACATTTTGATAATTTAAAGCGGAATTAGCTGTGCAGCTAGCCGCTGCTGAGCGTGTTCAGGTGGGGAAGCCTTACCTGACTGTCGCTCTATGGTCTCCGGGAGCGGCCGGCGGTCACCATTTTACTTTCCTGACAAAAATTACATCGATCCCCTCCAACTGTCGATCCCTTATCAGTATATGCTGGCGGGTTAATAGTTTCAAGTCGCCGGTATAAACGGTATCCCAAACATTCAGGCGGTAAACCGGCCCGGCGGCTCCGCAGTGTCCGCCTCTGTCCGCTGGTTGAACAAAGCGGCTCCAGCGGCTCTGTGATGCCCGCTCTCTGGCCCGCTGCTCGGCTTTGCGTCAGCCGCTCGCCGGCAGCGTCTATCGCTGGATGCTGCTCAGCCTGGCTGCCTGCTTCCCCCAGTGGTCACTTGCGGTATTGCAGCGAAAAATCCCCCTGCAGCCCAAAAAGCATTTTCCCCATAGACCACCATTATAAAAGAGACGTCTGTAACACTGTTGACAGGACACCTCCCACTGCAAACAAGATCAATTATGACTCTTTCTATTATGGATTTTTGGTCCATGGAGGTTTCATATTTGTAAAACTTTCCTCGAGCCGAGAAAAGTGATTTAAAAATCAGTGACGTCACTACAATGTAAAGTCTGTGGGCCGAGCGGGAACTCATGGGCGGGCCCAGCGGAGAAAACACTACTGCGCATGTGCAGTGGGCCGCACACCCCAAGGATTTTTTTATTTTTTTATTGTATCATGTTCAAACTATACAAACATCTTCAACCAAAACATAAGTAAACAAATCCACAAAAAACAATGACATGACAGAACTGTATACACAGAGGAAGACAGTAAAAGAAAATGTTTAAATCTTTACACATTTCTACTGTGTTTGTTGCTTTACTATTCTTCAGTCAATATAATGTTTCAATATAGTGTCTGATTTCTATTTGGAATGTAATATTTTCCATATAAGATAAAGAGGTTCAAAATAAAGTCTTTTACAATCAATATCATTCTTATCATAAAAAATGTCTCTTTTTCTAAATGAATAGTTGAACCCGTCATCATCTTAAAGAAATATTCTATATCTAACCGAAATAATTTTGTACATAGGCAGTAAAATAATAAATGACAGATGGTCTCAGTTTCTTTATTGTAAAACACTTTCCATCAATATCATTTCTGACTCTTGAAAGCACCTGGTTCACAGGATAAATCGATCATTTTGTGTGAAACTTCTCTGGTTTTGTTGGTAACACAATGTTTATTATTATGAAACTGACTTCCACTTAATATTTTCACATCTAGAGTTCCAAAGTACTTTGGCAGGAGGAGTTGTGGACCCCTGCAAAGTCTCCTAAGAAGATTATTAGTTCATTTTCTGTCTGTAATGCATAGACCTTCTAACAAGGTTACATTTAACTTGTAGATTCATATTAAACGTTCCATTTCCTTGCATTAATCTCAAGAGACCAGAAGGTATTGCATCAAAGACAACTGCAAATTCTTGAGAAATGCTCTATAAGTAAATAGAAGTCAGTTTAATTTAGTAACTGTGTCACCAACAATATGTCATTTTTAACCCATCTATCAATAAACAATGTTTAATTTTTTAATATAATATCTTTATTATTCCAAATTAATCATTTATGGGGAGGAAAAATGTGTTTCTAAATAACGAACCAGGACAATAACACTTGTTTATGGTAGTTAGGCAGTTTAATATCTTATTTATATCAAAGCTGCAATGCAGGAGCAATTCAATACCACCTACCTTTTCAACATTATGTTTTGGAATAATGTACCATAGTCTATTTCCTTGGATATAATTTTTTATCCAGTTGACCTTGAACGCAGTATTGGAAGTACCAAACTCTAATACATTTAGACGTCTTAACAATATGTGTTACATAACACACTCTTTTTAAAATAATGGGGTTTATTTCTTCAAACAAAATTAAAAAGTTTTGTGTCAATCTGTTTGATTATTGCTTGTGGGACATCCAAGACCATCGCAGCATATACCAGCTGTGATAACCCTTGACTTTTGATAACAATACACGGGCATTTAACGATAAATCTCTCAATAACCAAATATCACACTTCTTTAAGTTTTTCAATCAATGGATTGAAATGGTCTTTCCAATTCCAACCAAGTCATTCAGCCTGTCTTTTAAAGCAAAATGATCACATTTTTTAATATTTAAAGTTAGACCTGATACCAAAGAGAATGCAAAAGACAATCAATGGCTTTTTTAACTTCTTTTTCATCATGTAAAAAGATCAGGGGCTGACTGGCAACAAAAAGCAGCCTAAGAATTTATTGCCCCAATTTGATACACCAAATTCAAACTGGCACGACATGTTTGTCGATCAACAGATCACCAATTTAAAAAAAAACACACACATACACACACACACACACAATCTGTTAATTTATATTGTTTGTGTTAGGCTAATAAGACCACATACAAGCAACCCAAACATATCTGCTTCAATTACTTTTAAACTCTATTATTCAGTGGCTGGTCGTCACACATACCTGTCTCCATAAAGGTCCCTGCAAAGACTACCTCAGAACTTTCCTGGTCCATCTGTTTGTTAAAAATGTATAAAACAGGCATCATTTGGACTGTCTGACATGAGCATCAAATATTGTTGTATTCATTAAATTCATGATGAATAGTCCAACCTTGACACAGGCAAATACATATATGGTATATTATGCAACATACTTGCCATTTACTCTATTTCTTGTAATGCAGCAATAAAGAACTTGAATGAAGTAGTCTGACGTGAGATAATATTACATGCCTTATAGGCTATAATCTGAAAAACAATTGAGTAGTCTAGAAGAAAATTATTATCAAATTCACATATTTTATCCATTTACAGTCGAAGTTGATGACCATTTTTTTAAACTCTTAAAATTTAATGTAAACTTCTCTGAAGTCTGACTAGTTAAACCTTGGAAATGGTCCATTTTTTTTGGCACACCTTCTCTGCACTGCGGCCACAGGTTTTCTCTTTCTATCAATGTTTCAGCAACGAGTGCTAGATACTTTAAACAAGTACTAGATACTTTCAGTTTCAGTTGTGATGGCAACTGCTACCTGCTATTATGGATTGCACTAGCTGTGTTGCTGCAGCTAAAATGACCTACTGAATATCTGTATATCCATATAGCCATATAATGGGCCAATGGGTTAGGAAAAAAAGACCGGCCCTCACAAGATCAGCCCCCCGGAAAATTCACAAACTTCCTGATGGCCAGTCCACACCTGAAAAAGATAGTTGTATCATCTGATAATTGACAGCATTTTAATTCTTTTCCGGCTATTTGGATACCTTTGAAATCCACATACCCCAAGGAATGTAATGTCTGGATCTTCCAAACGAAGGAAGGGTCATTACGTCACTGTGTAGGATGTGAATGCACATAGGTGCATAGTTGTGAATGGGCAGACGACTCCTTCATCTCTCCCCTCTCAGTTTCACAGGTTATTAATCTGGGTGATGGAGGCACCATTATTTTGGTGTGTTGTTTGTTAGTTAATGTTTCATGTGTTTTCAAAGTACATTTCATTTGATTTGTATGTTAATTCAATAATTTATTTGCATGCAAGTTACATTAATGTTATGCTATTATAAGATTTATAATTGACTGGAGCTTCTTCTGCATATGTGACTAAGGTTAGTTAGTAACATTAGTAAGTTAGCTGAACTGTAATAATACCCTAACTAAATGAACTCTGAGCCTGTTAGCTAACATTATGTAACATAATCTACAGTTTTTGATATGGTGACCCGGTGGACAGCAGGGCACCAGACAAATGGGATTACAGCCCAGGTGTTGGTTTCATCATGGCAGAGATTATATATATATATAGTGTGTGTGTGCTTCTCCATGCATCTCCCATAGGCTTCAATAGAACTGGCACCAAAATCTGGCACCAAGCAGAGCAGTAGAACGTTGGCATACCCAGAAGCTAGAAACTTTTCTGGCGTACGTGCCAGGTGAGCAATTGGACTGAATAGGTGCCATTTTCAGTCCAGTATCCAGCTCTTATAATACATCCATGGTCTATTGTTTTTCCAATCCAGTTTAGATGAAACCATGCCTACTTCCATATGACAAAAGCCTTGATGGAAAGACGGAAGCCTTGACGGCTGTGTTCCCATGGAAACCGCCCTCATGCAGGTCCCGCAAAATATGACAAGTACAGTAGTTTGACAGTAATATGGGGCACTGATGAATGGGCATTTGATGAATTTACTGTTTATCAGACCACAAATGAGACAAGAATTAGCTAGCTAGCGTGCTATTTCCTAACTGTGGAATGCAGGCCTTTACTAATGTGAACTTATTAGCATGACAGCAACTGAAGTGACGTAATTCAGTATGTGTCAATCTTACCACTCATGAAGTACAGGTTTTCCAATACTGTCAAAGGCATTGTTTTTGATAGAGACTGGCTGAGGGGTTAGGCTATTCACATAAACTATGTATCCATCTTCTACCTTTTATAGGAATAGATGACTACCACATCTGCTGTTTCCATAAAGCGTGTGTCCCCACTAAAGATCTTCAACCTTTCATTGATTAACATTTTAATGTGATACATGCAAGTATCACATTAAAGATAGTGCACTTGTCCAAGTCCATAATTACTGTTTATGGATGTGTTGTCATAAAATTCAAATGCATTATGCCAGGTTGTTATGAAATCTATTTTCAAGTCATTCTGAGTTAATGTTATGGTCATTGACCTGTTATTCTTCTCATATCACCATCACTATTTTGCTATATTTTCTCAGAACATTTTGCATGTTTTGTATTTTCAGGATTATGATTCTGCTGCACAAGAAAAGGTCACCAAACCCTCAACATTTTAAAAATGCAGACTTCTACCAAACACTGTGTGGCATATGCCATGACCCCCAGGGCTGCACTGGGCTTCTGCAACCTGACTGACTGAAAACAGGCTGGACAGTTGTATAGACAATACAATCTTTTTACTCTATTGTATCCTGATGTGATGGCAATAATTTATGATTTTGTTGTACGTTATAAGAAACATGAATGTAATACTATGAGAAAAGAATTGAGAACATCTGGCAGGCTGTAAAAAATCTGTATGAGAGCAAGAATTAACGGTAGACTAGCTTATTAGATATTGTTTGCTTGTATATTCTTCTAACTTAAAACTGTGACGAATTAACATTAACAGATCAATTACCTCAGCTCTATACAACTGTGACAGTCATCTTTGAAAAGCACTATTTTCCAAGATACTGGCAGTACTGATTCTCCAGGCTGATTGGCAAGAAGCCTGAGGACCAGTTCCCAATCACATAAAAAATACAAAAAAAAAAAAAAGTTTACTTGGAGAAATAACCTCATAAATGCCTTCACAATAAAAAAAGGTCTCCTTAGTAATAAACAAATACTTCTTCAATAATAATGAACAAATGTCTCTTCAGTAATAATTGTATAAAGGATAAGGAGGTTTTTTATGAAAATAAACAAACAAAACTAAATAATTCCTGAAGGCGTTAGGCTATCATTAGGCAAGCAAAACTCTTGCACGAATAGCACTAAGATCTGCCCTAATGCAGATAACTTGGTTGAAAGTTTATTTTGTTAATATTCCCTCAAGCTAGGCTCCAGAATGCTCAAAGTCATCTTCAATCAGTAATGGACAGTAAAGACAGCAAGGAAGACTCAAAAGGGCCTGAACAGACAGAGTTTTTGGCTGACAATATCTGCTCAAATGAGGCCCACAGTCCCAGATCAGAGTGACCTGGGTGTGCAGTTTCCCACCTCTCTTAAACCCCAAGAAAAAGGGAATCATCATCATACCCTCTCAATTACTATTTGGGAGCCAGCCAGTCCCCACAGCCTGCGCAAGAGGTGATCTGAATAACCCTCCAATCAACTCAGAGGGATTTCGACATTCAGCTACACGAATTCAGAACAGGGAAATAACAGCAAGTCCCAAGAATGGGCAATCCCCCCCCCAACTTAATATACACCGCCTCCAAGGTGTTTTACACATCCTTCTCACAGTTATTTACCTTTAACATAATGTCACAAAAACCACATAAATTCATCCTCATCACTTGTGTTACTGTCCATAAAAATGCGCATGACAGATTCTCTCTCCTCAGCCTCCACCTCAGCACAGGTTGGGTGACACTTTCTCTTGGTATGTGACATGTCATCTGTTTTTGTTGTAGGTTTGGGCCTGTTTTCTTTTAGCCTGTTCCAGGTTTGACTCTACAAGAGCTTAGACATTTTTCAGAAGCATGGGGCAGCTGCGAAGAGGGCTCAAGGGCTCTGGCAAAAGGTGCTTTTAAAGACCCTCTCAGCAGCTTAGCTGGGGTAAAGTCAGTGGCTTCATTGAATGCAGAGTTCAAGGCAAAAAGCCACTCTGGTATGAATCGATTACAACTCTTATGCTTCTCCCCAACATAAGAAGCTATCATGCTTTTCAGAGAGTGGTTAATACACTCAGACATAGTCTGTGGATGATGGGCAGTTGTGAGCTTATGGACAACTCCCCAGCTATCACACAGCTCTTTGAAAACCTTGAATGTGAACTGAGGTCCCCTAGTCTGACAAGACATGCTTTGGGACACCCCAATGTGTAAAGATGTCCTTTCACAGACACTTGCTGATCGTGGAAGCAGTAGCATTCTGTAAAGGAAACAACTCAATGTACCTGGAGACAGCACTGGTGAAAGTTACGAATGACCTCCTAACTGCATCAAAGGACTTCTCTCTGTACTTGTCTTGTTAGATCTTAGTGCGGCATTCAACACCATTGACCATCACATCCTGTTACAGAGACTGGAACATTTAATTGGCATTAAAGGAACTGCATTAAGCTGCTTTAAATCCTATTTGTCAGATCGACTTCAGTTTGTACACGTTAACGATGAATCCTCCATCCACGCAAATGTTATTCACGGAGTTCCACAAGGTTCTGTGCTTGGACCAATACTGTTCACCTTATATATGATTCCTTTAGGTAATATTATTCGGAAACACTCCATAAATTTTCATCGCTACACTGATGATACCCAATTATATTTATCAATGAAGCCAGATGAATCCAGTCAGTTAACTAAACTTCAAGCGTGCCTTAAGGACATAAAGACCTGGATGACTGCCAATTTTCCGCTACTGAACTCAGACAAAACTGAAGTTATAGTGCTTGGCCCTTTAACACCTTAGAAACACATTATCTAATGATATAGCTACTCTGGATGGCATTACCTTGGTCTCCAGCTCCACCATAAGGAATCTGGGAGTTATCTTTGATCAGGATATGTCCTTCAGCCATCATATAAAACAAATTTCAAGGACTGCTTTTTTTCACCTACGTAATATAGCAAAAATCAGGCACATCCTGCCTCAAAAAGATTCAGAAAAACTAGTCCATGCATACTTCTAGGTTGGATTATTGTAATTCTTTACTGTCAGGCTGCCCTAACAAGTCTCTAAAGACTCTCCAGCTGGTCCAGAATGCAGCTGCACGTGTACTGACAAAAAATAGGAAAAGAGATCATATTTCTCCTATTTTAGCTTCGCTACATTGGCTTCTGGTAAAATCCAAAATAGAATTTAAAATACTTCTCCTTACTTACAAAGCTCTTAATGGTCAGGCACCATTATATCTTAAAGAGCTCATAGTACCTTATTACCCCACTAGAACACTGCGCTCCCAGAATGCAGCTTACTTGTGGTTCCTAGAGTCTCCAAAAGTAGAATGGGAGGCAGAGCCTTCAGCTATCAGGCTCCTCTCCTGTGGAACCATCTTCCAGATTCAGTCCGGGGGGCAGACACCCTCTCTACATTTAAAAGTAGGCTTAAAACTTTCCTTTTTGAAAAAGCTTTTAGTTAGGGCCGGCTAGGCTCGCCTTGGACCAGCCCCAAGTTATGCTGCTATAGGACTAGACTGCCGGGGGACTTCCCATGATGCACTGAGCTCCTCTCTTCTCCTCCTCCCCTCCATTTGTATGCTTTCATGTACCTTTAATGCATGTTACTAACTTGACTTCTTCCCCGGAGTCTTTGTGCTTTCTTGTCTCACAGGAAGATCCAGTGCCTGAAAGGTGGGCCATGGCCGTGGGGACTGTGGCGTGGTCCTGTGGATGTCCTGCTTCCATTTCTCCTACTGCTATTATTGCTATTATTATTATATAGTCATAGCTCTATTTCTATTATTGTTGTTATGGTTATTGTTGTTGTTGTTATTATGCTTCTCTGTGTCTCTCCCCACCCCACCCCCCTCTCCCTTTCCCCCGTCCCCCTCCCTCCTTCTTTCTCTGTAAACCCAACCGGTCGAGGCAGATGGCGCCCACCTAGAGCCGGTTCTGCTTGAGGTTTCTTCCCGTTAAAGGGGAGTTTTTCCTTGCCGCTGTCACCAAGTACTGCTCATGGGGGGAATTGTTGGGTCTCTGTAAATAAATGAGTACGGTCTCGACCTGCTCGATGTGTAAAGTGCCCTGAGATAACGTTTGTTGTGATTTGGCGCTATATAAATAAAATTGAATTGAATATATATATATGAACAATATACAGTACTAAATATATATGGCATAAGATACATTTGATGAATTTAACCAAAATTATATATTAATTTTGTTTAAATTCATCAAATATATTTGTTTTCTCGAATTCATTTTATATGTCACAGCTGATTATCATATTATATACAGATCATGAGATGCAACACATTAATAAGATAAAATGATTTTTTGCTCAATTCTATAAACATAGATGTAAAGTTCAAAGTTAGCTTTTGAAAATAATGTGAAACTTATTTTTTTAATTCTTAAAACAACTTTTGTTTATTGTGTCTTTCTTTGTCTCCTCAATTTTTTGAGAGTTTATAGAGTTTATAATTATATAATAATTTATAATTTATTTATGTTGGTTAGTATAATGTTTTGTACCTTTTCTTTTAGTTATTCCATGATTCATTTTGTATGTTATCTATTTTTTAGGTTTGTAAAGTCACTTTTTTGTTTTTGTGACACTTTAAAACTTTAATATTCCTGCATTTGAGTTTCGTATACTTTATAATACTCTTTTTATTTTCCTTTTTTATATATCCCTTTTTCTATATATTGTTTTTCTATAATATAATTTTATATAATATTATTTGAATTGTATTTATGTTTATATAGAATGGTATTTATGTTTTCTTTATTATTCTTATACATTTTCATGTGAACAGATTAATAAGATAAAATGCTGTTAACATATCTGATATGGAGGTTTATGATTTCTTTGCATCACAGGATATTAAATGTAAAATCTGTCGTCAGCGAGCAGTGATGGCCTGAAGATAATAAAGCACAACAGCAGAATTAATCATTTAGTTTGTCTTCATGTCAACAAACACATTTCTGAATCTGAACAACTGTCACTTTAAAAGCCACAAAAAGAAAATACAGCAAAGTCACATACAAACAAAAATAAGCCAGTTTTCGGCTTTCATCTTCATTTATAGTCTAAAGTGCTCTTTAATAACACCAATTGTGTTTCAGCAATAAAACATTCTGACTTGATTAAATCACAGTTGAATGTGATCTGTGTGATAAAAAGTAAAAACAGCATTATATTAACAGAAAAGGCCTCACTTTACATGGTAAGATTTTTTTAATTTATACTTTCTTCTTTTTGCTCCAAATACACAGCATCTTTTTTAGTGTACACTAATATCTATTGATCTGTTATTACATCATCTTCAGTGTTAGAGACAAATTATATTAAATATGTTTCTTTTCTCGTGTTACAGTGCAGCTGAAGTTTTACCTCCTAATGACTTTTTGTTATCTCATAATCTTGACATAGTATCTCATAATTACAACAAAGAAAAGATTGTAACATGTTTTCTTGTAATTATGACTTCTGTGTCATATTTATGACTTATGTCATAATTACAATAAAAATATATGAATATATGGATAAAACATTATTTCATAATTATATATAGAGTTATTTTCATTTTAAAAATCCAGTATCTTGTAATAATGAGATTAGAATCTCATCAGTATGAGATCTTTTCACATAATTACGACTCCCATATATAGATAAGTAACATTTAGCACATTGCAAAAAAAGTATCTCAAAATATGGATTTGGTAATTTTTTCATCATTATGATTTCTGCAAATTGTGATTTTACATAATTAGCATCTTGTATTACAACACAATTTTGTACCTCATACTTACAAGAAACATACAGTATATAGCATTTTTTCTTGTTATTACTGTATTTATGAACGTGATTAGGACTGGCTACAACAGAATACTGATATTAAAGATAAAAAAAATTTCTCACGTTAAAGTGCAGCTGATACTAAAAACTCCTTTTTCCTGAAGAATCTCCTGCAGATCCCACAGACATGCAGAGGAGATGTTTGTTTTTATCTCTTCATTATAAAAGTTTCATGATCCATCCGTCTTCAGCCAGAGCTTTCAGAGGAAGTAGTCGAGTAAAGTCTCTCTTAATGCATTCTTGTAATTACAAGATACAAAAATTACAGTAATTACAAAATACAAGATATGTTTTTTGTAATTATGAGATACAGACTTTGTCATTACAGCAAGCACACACTTTTTCTTTCTTTTTTCTCTGATTTTTCCTGTATTTCAGAAACAAATGAAAATGTCAATAAAATTACAAAAATATACTGTTAATTTACATCTACTGTAAAATAACATGTACAATGGGTGACTGTTAATTACCATAACATTTCCATTTAAAAAAAAGTAAATTTAGCTTTTTATACATGACCTTTTACAAAGAGTTAAGCCTGGTTATTTCTATTATAGCAGTGTCAGTACTGCTATAAATCAATCTCAAAATACAACGTATGCAACACCTTGTGCAAGTAGGAGACAAATATATAGTCTTTCATAATAAGATACTTATAACTTCTGTTTCACATAATTATGACTTAGCACGTTGTAGCCTGTAATTATGAGATCTTTAGAATTTTTACTTCTTTTTGTTAAAATTATACATAATTAGCATCTTGTAATCAAAATAATGTATCTTAATTATGACTTCTGTCTATTGTAATGATGACTCAGCATCTCATAATTACAAGGATAAATCTTGTATTTTGTAATTAAAGATGTGAATTTTGTATATTGTAGATAATAAGAATCTCCATAAATATGAGATCTTTTCTTGTAATTTTTACTTCAGAACATCCTAACTTAACATGTCATAAATGCAAGAAAAAGAAATATATGGATGGGGTTATTCTCTTGTGATGATGACATAAATATTTTGTAATTATGACTCAGCATTTTGTAATAATGAGAAAAAATCTTGTAACTAGAGATTAGATCTTTTCTTGTAATTATTTATTTTCTCATGATTATGACTTCTGTATTTTGTAATTAAACTTAGCATGTCATAATCATAAATAAAATCTGTACATACATATCTCGTAATGAGCCTTTTTCTCTTAATAATGATTTCTGTAAATTGTAGTTATATGTAATTTGTTTCTGACTGCAACACATTTCTTTAATTTTCCTGCATCAGGAAACTTTACTGATAATAATTCAAACGTTATGATTGTTTCCTTTTGAGCCGAGAGCTGTTTCCATGGCAACTGTCATCCACCAGGTGTGACCAGTCAGGTGATCTCGCCATCACCCGCCAAGTGTCAAACCCAGACCAGTTCCTAATGTTCCTCGTCTGCTCATTATTGACGCAGTTTCCTCCTGAGAGGGACGTCACAGCTGATCTGTCCCACTGTCCTCCTCAGCGTGTCCTCCTCAGCATGTCCTCAGCGTGTCCTCCTCAGCATGTCCTCAGCGTGTCCTCCTCAGCATGTCCTCAGCATGTCCTCTTCAGCATGTCCTCCTTATGTCCTCAGCATTTCCTCCTCAGCCTGTCCTCCTCAGCATGTCCTCAGCCTGTCCTCCTCGGCATGTCCTCAGCATGTCCTCCTCATGTCCTCAGCATGTCCTCAGCATGTCCTCTTCATGTCCTCAGCGTGTCCTCCTCAGCATGTCCTCAGCATGTCCTCCTCAGCATGTCCTCAGCATGTCCTCCTTAGCATGTCCTCCTCATACCCTCAGCATGTCCTCCTCAACATGTCCTCAGCATGTCCTCCTCAGCATGTCCTCCTCATGTCCTCAGCATGTCCTCCTCAGCATGTCCTCCTCATGTCCTCAGCATGTCCTTTAGTGTGTCCTCAGCATGTCCTCAGCTTGTCCTCAGCATGTCTTCAGCGTGTGCTTCTCAGTGTGTCCTCAGCATGTCCTCAGCGTGTCCTCCTCAGCATGTGCTCAGCATGTGCTCAGCATGTTCTCCTCAGCATGTCCTCAGCATGTCCTCCTCCGCATGTTCTCCTCAGCATGCCTTCAGTGTGCCCTCAGTGTGTCCTCCTCAGCGTGTCTTCACATGTCCTCCTCAGTGTGTCCTCAGCATGTCCTCAGCGTGTTCTCAGCATGTCCTCCTCAACGTGTCCTCAGCATGTCCTCAGCATGTCTTCAGCGTCTGTAGGACAGCAGCTCTGTCTCTACACCTCCTTCTCGTCTTTACTTTGAAACGACGTCCGTCTCAGATTCTCCTTCACTTTGACAAACTCCGGAGCTTTCAGGTTTTCCTCCTGCTGCAGCTCATGCTGCTTCTCCAGCTGCAACACAAACCCAACAAGGTTTATCAATTAAAACACACATTATTATGTCTGTGTGTGTGTGTGTATGTGTGTGTGAGAGAGTCTGTGTGTGTGTGTGTGTGTGTGTGTGTGTGTGTGTTACCTCCTCCAGCTTCTGGTGTCTCTTCCTCAGCTCAGCCTCTAACGGCGAAATCTTCCTGCGAGCTTCGTCCTCTTGCTTCCTCTGTTTGATCAGCTGATCTCTCTTCCTGGACTCCAGAACTCTCTGCAGCTCTGGCTTCGTCTCCACACTGATGCCAGCCCTGAACACACACAAACAACATGCAACACACATGACGAAAAAGGCAATTTGTTATTGTTTGATTTTGTATATTTGTTTGGTGTTAAATGAAGTTGTGTTGTAATCTGTGTTTCCTCCAGCAGGGGGCAGTCTGTTATTACCACATCACTGTCAGCTGTTTGTCTTTAAGAGAAATGTTTTACAGTAGGAAACATAAAAATAATAACTCAGCAAATAGTACATTATAGTTATAGGTATATCTGTAGTCTATTCTATTTTTATTTACTTTTCTATTTACTTTTACCTACCTCACTGTTTTTGTATTTAGATTTAAGTCAAGTGGCTGCTGTAACACTAATTTCCCTTTGGGATTAATAAATTACTTTAAATCTACTTTATTATTTCACTAAACCATCATCTCCTCCGTGTAAAAATCCAGAATCTGTGAATCTGTAAATATTGTTGATCTCTAAAGTTTTCCTGCTGGACGCCAGATGTCTCCTCCTTCACTGCAAAGTCCATTCTCAGTGTTTGTGCGCTGGAGGCTTCAAGTTTCCACATCACACTGTGTCAGCTGCATACTGGACCATGATTGGCTCCAGACCAGTTGTGATGTCATAAATCCTGCAGGTACGTCAGGTGTTAAACTGAGATTTAAGGTGAGCTCAGAGAAACTTTGACAACAAACTCCACAGAGAAGAAGAAGATGTTTTTAGTGGAGGCAATTTTCAAACTGTTATAGTTTATTTCCAGAATCACTGACATCTCAAAACGAATCTATAAGGCTTTTATTTAATTGATAACACACTGTTTTATTTCCAACATGTCTTATCTGTTTTATTACTACTGTTGTTTTATTGTTTTGGGTTTTTTTTTTATTTGTTTTTTAAAATTATTTTTAATTTTGTATGATGGGTATTTTTATTTTGTTTAATTTTAATGTCTGATTGTATTGCCTAATTGTAGAACAGAAATTTTTTAACCATGTAAATCACTTTGTAATTTGTTATTATTATTACTATTATTATTAGTATTATTATTATTATTATACTGCAGCAGTTCATTAGTTAGTCTTCTTGCAACAAAAAAGTATTATATGTTTGTATTGTATGTGCTGTATATGTGTATATATATTTTAATTAGTTATTGTGTCATACGCATTAAAAAGCCTGGCTCACACCTGCAGTGGTGAAACATTTGTCTTCTGCACTACAAATAAAATCAGCCACACCAATTATAATTGTAATTGATTGTGTATATTTCTTAAAACTTTACCACTGCAGGACGGTTAATTTAGAATATGATAAAGTCAAATAGGTCTGTATTTAATTTTGAATTTTAAAATCTGATGTAAAGAATCAAAACAAAGCAGCACACATGAATGTATCAAATGGAACAAAACAATTCACATATAGGCTTTATTTCACCAAAAACAGAAAGCAAATTTGGCATTAAGTTTATTTTAGTTCTATATTTCATTTGGTAATGTTTTATTTTACAGGTTCCTACATTTTAAACTAAATTCTTGTTTTTTTCTGTGTGATTTCCTGCTATTTAACAGTTAATTTCTCTGACATTTTACTGAAAGATTGGTGCAATTTGATAGAAATTATGAGAAGAAAAAGCAAGGTTTATGTGGTAAGTGCCCACTCATTATATTTAGGTTGTCAATTTACACAAACCTTAATAAATTAGACTCTTGACACAAAATACTCAAATTTAAATGTGTAGTTTTGTGTTTCAAACTCCATATTAGTGTATTTGATTGTTTCTTAAAAACTCTGCAGTGAGCACATTTCTCCTTTATTAGCAAAGCTTTCAAACAAATGTCCTCAGACTGAACAGAAGCCACTTTTAGGAAACTTGATTAATAGGTATCCATAAAATAAAGTGCTACCTAAATTGTTGATAGATTCCATTTTTCTTATAATTTGTATCAAAATGTTTTGCAAAATGTCCTGAAAATTGACAACAAATTATATAGAACATTTCCAGAAAATGACCATAAAAAAATATCCTGTAAAATAAAAGGTTTAGTTGTTGTCAGCATCATATTTAAATGGTAAATTCATATAATTTTCAGGTCAAACAATTGTCAGACTGTTTGCAGGTGTTTGTTCAGTTTGTTCATACTGAAGAGAAAATAGCTGAATGTGACAGATCGATCTATTTCAGCTTCTTTCATGACTTTCTGCTGAAGAGCCTCTTTGCTCTGAAGCCGTTTCTGTCTCTTATGCCGTTTTATTCGTGTGCTTTCTGGCCGTCCTCCAGTTTTCCTCCTAAAACTGAAGAGAAAACGTCGACCTCGCTTTGTCCTCAGTGAGAAAGAGAGAGAGGTGATGTGAAAACTTTCCCAGCATCCTCGGCGGTGCAGGCCTGTTGCCTAGCAGCGTCTGCTCTCTTCTTCACAAACTTCACACAATTTGAGCTTGATGGTCGACACAGAAGAGACAGACGCAGAGAGGACAGAATTATTAAAGACCAGAGGGATGGAAAATACTGTTCCCTGACTGGTCAGGACATGACGACAACATATTCCCATCTGAGGCAAAGTGGGACTTTTTGTACAAAGTGGGGACATTTTTATAAAGTGGACATTTTTACAAAGTGAGGACTTTCACAAAGTGGGGACTCTTTTTTACAATTTGGGGACTTTATTACAAAGTGGGGAAATTCTTATTAAGTGGGGAGTTTATTTTACAGTGGGGACTTTTTTACAAAGTGAGGACATTTTTGCAAAGTGGGGAGTTTTTTTACAAAGTGGGGACTTTTTTTTACAAAGTGAGGACATTCTTGCCAAGTGGCGAATTTTTAGAGTGGGGACATTTTTACAAAGTGGGGAATTTTTCATAAAGTAGGGACATTTTTACAAAGTGGGGACCTTTTTACAGAGTGGGGACATTTTTACAAAGTGGGGAGTTTTTCATACAGTAGGGACATTTTTACAAAGTGGGGAATTTTTCATAAAGTAGGGACATTTTTACAAAGTGGGGACCTTTTTACAAAGTGGGGACTTTATTTTACAGTGGGGACTTTTTTACAATGTGAGGACATTTTTACAAAGTGGGGAGTTTTTTACAAAGTGGGGACTTTTTTTATAAAGTCAGGACATTTGTACAGAATGAGGACTTTATTACAAAGTGGGGACTTTTTTACAAAATAAGGATTTTTTATAAAGTGAGGATTTTTTTAGAAAGTGGGGACCTTTTTACAAAGTGGGGACTTTATTTTACAGTGGGGACTTTTTTACAAAGTGAGGACATTTTTACAAAGTGGGGAGTTTATTTTACAGTGGGGACTTTTTTACAAAGTGAGGACATTTTTACAAAGTGGGGAGTTTTTTTACAAAGTAAGGACTTTTTTTATAAAGTGGGGACTTTTTTTTTAAAAAGTGACGACATTTTTGCAAAGTGGAGAATTTTTTACAAAATGGGGACTTTAATACAAAGTGGGGACTTTTTTTAAAAAAGTGAGGACATTTTTGCCAAGTGGAGAATTTTTTACAAAGTGGGGACTTTTTTTTACAAAGTAAGGACTTTTTTAATAAAGTGAGGACTTTTTTGCAAAGTGGAGTTTTTTTTACAAAATGGGGACTTTATTACAAAGTGGAGAAATTTTTACAAAGTGGGGACTTTTTTACAAAATAAGGATTTTTTATAAAGTGAGGATTTTTTTAGAAAGTGGGGACATTTTACAAAGTGGGGACCTTTTTATAAAGTCAGGACATTTGTACAGAGTGAGGACTTTATTACAAAGTGGGGACTTTTTTACGAAGTGGGGACTTTTTTACAAAGTGAGGACATTTTTACAAAGTGGGGAGTTTTTTACAAAGTGGGGACTTTTCTTTTTACAAAGTAAGGACTTTTTTTATAAAGTGGGGACTTTTTTTTTTTAAAGTGACGACATTTTTGCAAAGTGGAGAATTTTTTTACAAAATGGGGACTTTAATACAAAGTGGGGACTTTTTTTTAAAAAGTGAGGACATTTTTGCCAAGTGGGGACCTTTTTTTACAAAGTAAGGACTTTTTTATGAAGTGGGGACTTTTTATAAAGTGAGTACATTTTTACCAAGTGGGGACCTTTTTTTACAAAGTGAGGACATTTTTGCAAAGTGGAGAAGTTTTTACAAAATGGGGACTTTGTTACAAAGTGGGGAATTTTTTACAAAGTGGGGACTTTTTTACAAAGTGAGGACTTTTTCACAAAGTGGGGACTTTTTTATAAAGTCAGGACATTTGTACAGAGTGAGGACTTTATTACAAAGTCAGGACTTTTTGCAAAGTTGGGACTTTTTTACAAAGTGAGAACTTTTTCACAGAGTTGGAACTTTTTTACAAAGTGAGGACTTTTTTACAAAGTGAGGACATTTTCACAAAGTGGGGTCTTTTTATAAAATGAGAACATTTTTGCCAATTGGGGACTTTATTTTACAAAGTGGGGACATTTTTACAAAGTGAGGATTTTTTCACAAAGTGGGGACTTTTTTATAAAGTCAGGGCATTTGTACAGAGTGAGGACTTTATTACCAAGTGGGGACATTTTTACAAAGTGAGGACTTTTTATAAAGTGAGGACATTTTAACCAAGTTAGGACTTTTTTACAAAGTGAGGACTTTTTCACAAAGTGGGGACTTTTTACAAAGTAAGGACATTTTTACAAAGAGGGGACTTTTTTATAAAGTGGGGACTTTATTACAGATTGGGGAAATTTTTATAAAGTGAAGACATTTTTACAGAGTGAGGACTTTATTACAAAGTGGGGAAATTTTTACAAAGTGGGGACTTTTTTGCAAAGTGGAGACATTCCTGTTTACTCAGGAAATAAAGCTCAAACTTGTCCTCACAGCCACACTCACATTCTCACTCTCTCTGTTACCGTTTGTAGCTGCTCAGCAGCTCTCGGTGAAGCTCTTGGTGGCTTTTTGAAGATTTCACAGGATTGACCAGTTTTTTGGGTTTAATGAGGTCATCGTCCTCGTCTCCATCCAGGTAGTCAGGCTGGGGGACATAGCTGGACACTGGAGACGGCTTCCTGTGGACACCATCAGACCGATGCTGCTGCAGGCCTCCATACGCTGAAGCTGGAGACATGAGGACAGAGAGGACAGGGTGTTATACAAAATAAAAATCACAAGAAGACAAAGAAAAACCATCATCTGATCTACTGATCTACTGATTTACACTTTTGACCTGGCTGTCAGATGAGTCCATTAGTCTGTCTGTTTGTCTGTTCAACACTTTGGTTCAGAGTGAGACATCTCAACAACAACTGATTTGTGTCAGTAAAAATAAAATGTCTTATATTCTCCTAAACTCTAACTAAAGAGTCACAACATTCTTCACTTCAGTCATCAGCTCCTCCTGCACCTTCTCATGATTATATTTACCCATCATTCATCATATATCACTCCTTCCAGGAAACTGCAATTTTATGATTGCAATAATTAATGCAAATTCAAGAAATCTCAGAGCTTCAGTTTTGCTAAATTACAGAAACTTTTCCGCATGAAATGTCCAAATCAACAGACACTTTTGATTTGGACCAATTGTGTCATTTGGTGCGGTGGTAACTTACATCATTGCAGTGCACAGGAAGTAAATATATATGGGCCTAAAGAAAATCACATTATTTTCCTTTGCTTGCAATTTTTCCCAATTCCTGCAATTTCACCGCAAAAAAGTACATAAAACATAGCAAACTGTATCGCAATTTTTGAGAAAAGCTGCTGCAAAATCAAACATCTTTGGCCATAATAATCACAAAAAACCTGTGAAATCCTGGAGTGACTGATATCTGCTTTAATATACTAAAACATGTACATATAACAGTATATATGTACATACTATTCATTCAGTCTGTAAATAATCACACAAGAAATTTGGGATAGAAGTAAACAGAGTAAAACCAACAAACAATTATTCCCAAACGAATCAGAACAGCAGAAAACAAAACAACTGAGCAGAAAGGTTTTTCAACAGACTGAAAAGGTGCCAGCTGAAGCTACAGTTTCTTGTGCCGATGCTTTTTACAACATTTATATAATTATTTATGTATATGGAAACAATGCACAGAGTAAAAGAAGTGAGGATAATCTGTGGAGATCATAAAAAGTCTAATTTATTTAATCACATGTAACATTTCCATTAAAGAGTTTACTGTTGAGTTAATACAGTTTAAAACATTTTAATTTGTCATTTTGATGTTTTGCTATTTATCGCCCTTGAAACTCACACATTCAGTGATCAATTTTGCACTTTTTATAATGGATTGATTGTTCAGCTGTAGAAGACATACTCAGATCACATACTTAAGTAAAAGTGGAAATACTGCAGTATGAAAATACAGTCCTGCATTTAGTAAAAGTATAAAATGTACTTAATGTATCAAATGTAAGTACCCATGCAGAAACATGGCCTCTGTTAGGGTAAAACTGTTGCTATTAGATTATTAACACTATGGATCAGACAGCTTTTTACTGCTGTATATATACATACAGGTACATCCACAGATACACACCTGTATAAGCATATTAACACACACAGTCATACAATATACATCTTCCTACACATGTAACATGACACATATGCACATACAAACACACAGAATATTATAAGACTGCCTTCCTAAAAAAGTAACTTTGCATATAAAATCTGAAAAATAACTTGTAACTACAGTTGTGAAATAAGTGGAGTAGAAGTATAAAGTAGTATAAACTGTACAAGTACCTTGAAGTTGTAAATGTATTTAGTTACTTTGCAAGACTTAATGTTTGTATTGATTTATAGATTTGACTGAATCCACTGTGTATGATGTTTTTCAGATGAATTTATATCTAACAGTCCATGTGGACAGATTTTACACTCTAGATGATCTTCAGACCAGTTTGCTCTCTGAGTTTCTGTCCATCGTCCCTGTTTGTCTGACAGAAGAAAGAACAGATTATCGGGCATCTGATCCGAGTCCTCCTCAGATATTCTGGGAGACAGAGATCCAGTTTCATACCGGCCGGTTCACACAATGACCTCTTTCTCAAGTGCAACCAGAGAACACATCCACCATCCAGCTTCATATTTCAGAAAAATGAAATGAGGTCTGATGTTTGGCCATCTCAGTCAGAGACACAGGGACATCAGCTGAATATGTGAATTATCAGCCTCCACTCTCCTGGTGTCAGGATCTCCAGCTGATGTTGGATCCTGCAGGGATTTACACTCAGACAACTTACTTCAGTTCAGTCTTTATTGTCCCACATGAGAAACTTGGCTTGCACTGTGACAAAAACAGACACACTGAAGCAGACTCATCCACCAAATAAGGGATATCATTTAGAAAAAAATAACACACAATAACAATAAGATACAATAATAAAGAAACAAATTAATGAAAACAAATAAAAACAGGGAAGATCAGCTTACTGATATCTATAAAACAATGAGACAGGGACTGTATTTGTGGAAACTACAAAGGGTGCAAATTAATTGTTGGAGCATGTTCGATATGTACCTCCTGCGTCAGGAAGTAGCCACAGCCTCACACTCATAAGTCCTCCTAACAACTCACTCAGATCTGTGTGTCAGTTTAATCAGTGCAGGTGGTGACTGATGGACACGTTTGACTTGAGTCAAACTGAATCCACTCGACTGCACTTGGCTCGACTCGACTCAAACCAGGGACAAGTTCCCCTAAACCAGATTCAGCCAGAATCCACTAAATTAGATTTAACCACTTGACCTGACACAACTCAGTCAGACTTAACCTGACTTAACCTGACCTGACTCGACCTGATAGTCTTTGTCTCATGTTGACGTTCCGATAAAATCAAATATGTTTAATATTATCATAAATCTTTAGTCTTGGCTCATGTAAATAGTGAAGTTCAATAACGTGAACATTGTCAACAACCAGGTGCGCTGTCTCCAGCACCAAACAAGAAGCAGCAAACTGGGTAGTTACTGTAATGGCCGAAAAAAAACTCCTCAAATACCATCACACATACACATGATAGACGGTGAATTAACAGTGTTATGAGTCGGGGTTTAATACAGCGTGTATCTGATTCCCCAACCAGCATGTATTTTAGTGAAAAATCTTAATTTTTGAAATGATTCGCCTCTGGTGGTTTCTGTGGGCAGCTGTATAAACTGTGTAGCTGTTTTAAAGTTGTAAAAATACAAATACAGGACAATACAGGATGATCTAAGAAACATTGACCCAAATATATTTTTTTGTAAAAAAAAAAAAAAAAGTTGTTGAATGAAAATGAGGTAACAGGAACAATCAGCATCTAGTGTCTGTTGTTTCTCTTTACAGTTGTTGTTGTTCAGTTATAATTGAATTAATTAATTAATAAACATTTTCTTTTGGATGATTTTTCAGAACAAACCACTGCACACACAAGAGCAGCTTCTTTTTCTGCTCCATTGTTCAACAGTTTTTCTTCTTGTAAATTTCCACCAGGAGCAGTATGGGAAATAATCTCAAAAGGAATCTAGTTGTAGTCTTGCAAATAGTGACCCTGCAAGATCCCCAGTCCTTGCAAAATCTTAGTCTGTGACTAAAAACCCAGTGGCACATTGTCCTTAGATGTGAGAGGGTGTCTTTTCAAAGTCTTTAAGTCTTTATAAGTCTTCTAGTGTATGGTTGGCATTAAACATCACTGAAGAGACAAAAACATCAGATCTGTGTGGAGCAGGTAAAACTTTAGCTCCATCTGTGTGTCTGTCTGTGGGATTTATGAACAGGACAGCTGCGGCAGGAAGTCTGGCTGGACTTTGAGATATTCAGTGGTTTCATATTGATTTGAGACAGGATGTGCAAACTAAAGTCTCTGTGTAGTTTATCGACATCTCTGTGAGTGCATGTTATCTGGTTCCAACTAGAAGCTGTATTCCTGCTTCAGTCTGATAACTGTGAGACGCTTCTGCAGAGGAAGACGGTCTGACTGCATCTGAGCAGCAGTGAGGAGGAGGAAATGTTCCTGTGAAGTCAGGGGATAATGTCTTTTCTCTCTGTTAATTCGTTCATACTGATGATTAAAAAACACACTGAAGTTCAGAGTCAGATCAAACCAAAAAAACTTGTGATGACTTAGATCATATTTGAGCTTCTGCTAATAAAGTCTGATGAGATGCAGGATCTCACGTTGGTTAGTCAATATTATTCAGGTGGCATGTTAGCACACAGATGTGATAAGTGTTCAAACAGCAGGTTAAAGTCTGCGGCTCCTCTTATATAAACACTGAGTTCAAATACTGACATGTTGCAAAAGATAAACTAGTTTGACGGGTCAAACTGTGCAGATATCCTGTTTTTTTACAACAAACTTTCAAATTTATCACCTTTAACATTTATATGCTAAAAAGAAATTTAGGTTTTTCTTCAAAGGATTTCACAGGTTGTTCATACTGAGTAAACTGTATCTGCTACATTTTTCACACACTTGGTTCAGGATGGAGACAGACGGCAGAAAAATAATAAAATGTCAACATGATCTGCTGCAATGAGACAAGACATGAAACGCTCAAACTCACGACCAAAACAGTGTAAATATGAAGCTCACACTGCTGAACTGATGTATGTAAATTCCTTTTTATAGAGTCTACTTGGATCCACTGTGGTACTGAATGTATTGACACACAGACCAGAGACCTGTATCCATACAATATGACCCTGCCAGACCAGGACCAAACTGGGACTGAAACACCAGAGAATTCCAGACCAAAGTGGAACTGAAACACCAGAGAATACTGGACCAAACTGGGACTATGGGGCCTTTCACACCTACCTCATTTGGTCCAGACTTTTGGGCTTTTCAGTTAGATCTGAACCAAAATTACGGGTGTGAAACCTCTCCTGGACCATGGTCTGGACCAAACAGATGAACCTTAGTCTGACAAAAAGAGGTGGTCTTGGTCTGGATCAAACTGAATCATGGTTCAGTTTGTTTCTACTGTGAAAACATTTTTTGGATTGTTTGCACTTTTGGACCAGTTACAGGAAGTCCTGGCAGGATATTGCCGGAACTAGAAAAAGGAGAAATGAGTCGCTGTAGCACATGGGAAGAGGAAGAGACCAAGTTTTTAAATGAAATATGGTCCGACAACATTATAAAAAGTCAACTGGAAAAAACTCATAAAAATGCTGACACTTTACAGGTATTTTCGGAGAGGATGAGAGGGAGAGGACATGAAAGGATGGGTGAGAAATTCCGTCTGAAGATAAAGAAACTGTAGTATATATAGTATAATAATATAATATAGTGGCAATAAAATGAATCTGTTCATTAATTTTTCTTCATTATTAAAAATGGCGATAGAAGGCTACCCACCGAATTGACAACACGCTGACATCAGAACTAATTAATGTCAAGTATAGGGAGACACAGCCCACGTAGGTGATGATGACAGGATGCAGGTACATCATGTGAAGTTCTGTAGTGCACTCACATAATTACAAAGTGAAACCAAAAACATGAACCTTGGTTCAGATTTTCAGGTGTGAAAAGGCCCTAAAACACCAGAGAATACTGGACCAAACTGGGACTAAAACACCAAAGAATACTGGATTAAACTTTGAGTTAAAACAGTAAGATCAGTCTTTTAAAGATGTGAGTCACTTCTAACAGCAGCAGGGTTTAAATGACTCCACACATCTTTAATTATTCTGATGACAAAAACTCTGAAAGCTTTCAGTTTGTGAGCTGAATAGCAGTAAGAATTTATTAGAACTCCCACTCAAGTCAAGTTTCACTGCCAGCACTGACTTCATCGTCTCTGTCAGCTCCATCCTACGCTCACCTCGTCCACACCAACCTCATGCTGCTTTATAAACAGTTAGCACCAAGCTGCATCCCAACACGACTCAAGACGTGATTTATTTATGACATGTACTGTGAATCACAATACTGCCAAAACCTGTACACCACAGGAAATCTGTACAAGTCATTCAGCAACATTTTAATATCCTAAAATAACATTTTAAGTATTGACCTGAAGAAATAACTGTAAATAACATCCATCTTAATGAGTAATTTACTCCTAAATATCCAATTTTCTTAAAAGAAATTTTTTAAAATCGGCTAATGGACAGAGATGATTCCGTTTCCAGAGCAGCAATAAAACAAGTTGATTTTCTTTGAGAACAAGTGAAATAATCTCACACAAATACTAAATCTGTGTCAGTTTGTGTGAAGAACATTTATCTTTAAGACTCCCTCTCATTATTTAGCTCATTAGGATGAAGTTCAGTCATGTTCAGAACAGATTTAGCCGGCAGGTGTGAATCCTGAAGAGAATGCAGGATCAGAGTGAGTCTCTTACCAGACTTCACCATTCCCTCTCTGCTCGTCCTCTGATCCATGTCCTGATGCTCCTCATGTGTTTCAGTCTGTGTGAGTCTGCATGCTGTCCTCCAGACTGAACCAAGCCGAGTGTAAAACAGCAGTCACATGATCCTCTGAGTGTCTCCCTGCCTCCTCCTCCTCCTCTTTGTAAAGCAACATGACTGCCCCTCTCTCTCATGCTGCTTCAGCTTCACTTCTCTTCCAAGTTCAGCAGGTTTCAGGAGAATGAAAGTCTGCAGCTGTGCTAACATGCTGATGTTTAGCAGGTATGATGTTTATCATGTTGATCTTTTTAACACAAAGTGCAGCTAAGGCTGATGGGAATGTCATTAGTTTTACAGGACCAGACCAGATGATGGCGCTAGATGAAAAGTCAGATGATCAAAGTTATTACAGTTCATCCTGAGGGAAACATGACAATCCATCCAATAGTTGTTGAGATATTCCAATAAAGAACTAAACATTCAACCTCACGCTGGTGCTACAGGAAAAGTCATAGATCACCAGCGTCAGGAGGATTTATCCTCTGAGGAATATGAACGACAGAACCAAGTTTCATGACAATCCATCTGATTGTTGTTGAGACATTTCAGTCTGCACCAAAGTGTTGGACCATCCATCATGTTGTGTTCAGGCAGAAGGCAAAGCGATTACATGAAAAGTCAATGCAAAGACGCCAGCAGGTGAAAATTCACCCCAGCTGACGTGAATACGTCACACGCAAACACACACAAACATACACAAACACACACACACACACACACAAACACACACAAACATACACACAAACATACACAAACACACACACACACACACACAAACACACACAAACATACACAAACACACACACACACACACACAAACATACACAAACACACACACACACACACACACAAACACACACAAACATACACAGAAACACATACAAACACACACAAACACAAACACACAGAACACAAACACAAACACACACAAACACACACAAACACAAACAAACACACACAAACACAAACACACACAAGCATACTCAAACACACATAGAAACATACACAAGTACAAACACACACAAACACACACACAAACACATACAAACACACACAAACACAAATACACACAAACAAACACAAACACAAACAAACACAAACACACACAAACACAAACACACACAAACACACACACGAACACACACACACACACAAACAAACAAACACAAACACACACACAAACACACAAACAAACACACATAAACACAAACAAACACACACACACAAACACAAACAAACACACAAACAAACACACACACACAAACAAACACACACAAACACACAAACACACACACACAAACACACACACACAAACACACACACCCAAACACACACAAACACACACAAACACACACACACACACACAAACACACACACACAAACACACACACACACAAACACACACACACGCTGTTTGGGGCGAATAAACACAAACGATCCAGCAGTCAAACTCAGCTGTTTGTTGACCAACAGCTGAATGCAGCGTCTCTAAAGTCCTGAACTCATATAAATACATGTACAGATGTTTAGATTCTTCTCCATAATGCAGCACCATCAGGAGGCGTCTGATGGTCCCAAATGTATTCTGCAGCATGACAACGAGCCCAAACATCCAGCCAGAGTCATAAAGAACTATGTTCATCAACAAGAAGAACAAGGAGTCCTGCAGCAGATGGTTTGGCCCCCACAGAGCCCTGATCTCAACATCATGGAGTCAGTCCGGGATTACATGAAGAGACAGAAGCAGCTGAGACGCCGAAATCCACAGAAGAACTGTGGAAACTTCTCCAAGATGCAGGAACAACCGACCTGCCAAGTACCTGAAAACCTGTGTGCAGGTGTACCGAGGAGACCTGCTGCTGTTTTAAAGGCAAAGCTGCTCACTGCAGATACTGATTTACTTTATGTTTCTGCTGTTTACTCAACTTTGGATCAAGTTAACTGATCAATAAAAACTATTCAAAACATCCTCACTTAACTTTTACTGCCTAAAATTTTGCACAGTACTGTATACTGTATGTACTGTATGTATATATACACCCACTGAGCACTTTAGGAACATCTGTGCAATCTAATCAATCCAATACAGCAGCTTTGTCATAAATTCTACTTTTATGAAGCTTCTGACATTTTCAGTTTTTGTTGACATTGTCAGAAAGGTGATAATTCTGCTTTAAGTTTATTATTGAGGCCGCAGTGGATGCTGCTGAACTGCAGCGTTCCTGATATTTTGCTCCCCTCATTTATGTTAATGGGATGGACAAAATATTAGCACCTATTATAGATACGACTATTACCTATGATACCTAAATATTAACATCTTTGAATATAATGCACTCTGGTACACCACCACAGATTATGACCTCAATCATAGGAGGACAGTCATTATTTTGTTTAATAATCCATATATTGATTAGTGTATAAAATGCAGATCATTATTCCTTGAAGCCCAAGTGAACATATTCAGATGTTGAGTTTACTATCATGGAAAACTAGCAAATACTCACATGTGAGAAGCTGCTGCCAGAGAAGATTTGACATTTTTTTACTTAAAAAACAACTTTTACAACAATTAATCAGTTATCAGAACGGTCGCCAATTAATTTTCTGTCAATTGACTCATCGATTAGTCATGTGTTAATGCTATCAGGTATAGTAGCGGTCAATGAGCGCCCAATAACAAACTCACTTCTGCCATTTGGGTGCTTTCCATTCTTCACACACTGCTGCTTGGGCGGTGGCTCGCGGTCGATGTTGTACGCTTTCTGCAGAAGAAGAAGAACATGTATCAGTGTGTTGATGCTGTACGCTTTCTGCAGAAGAAGAAGAACATGTATCAGTGTGTTGATGCTGTACGCTTTCTGCAGAAGAAGAAGAACATGTATCAGTATGTTGATGTTAGTTTTATTTATTTTGGATCTTCAGCTGCTGAAACCTGCAATAGTTCAGTAAGTGTGAAATCAGTTTTTTCTGTAATCTCAGCATCACGTTGTTCACATGTGTGCAGATCCTGTTTGTCCCCCGGATCTGGTGAAAATCCAAAAGCTGCTTTGAGTTTTCGGGTTTTTCATGAGTTCTCTCTGACAGCAGAAACTTTCATGTGTGACTAAAACAAACATGAACACAAACATGAACGTTCACTGCAAAACTCCAGGAACACAACATTTAATTCAATCTCTCAAGTTCTCACTTCCTCATCTTCATCTTCCTCCTCCTCCTTCCCCTCCTCCTCTCCTCTAATTCTCCCCAACACCCCCCCCCCATGCTCCTCCCTCCTCTCCTCCCCTCCTCTCCTCCCCTCCTCTTCCCCCCTCCTGATTGGACGGCGTCCTCTCTCACTGAATGGACTTTGTGTTGGTTGCTAAGAGACTCATCAGGCTTCAACATGGTGACAAGGTGCTCAGTGTCTCACAGACCCCCCAGCTTCGGGGGGGTGGGGGGTGTTTACTGCAGGATGAAGGCTGATCCTGAATGATCCTTTTCTTCTAAATTGGCTTCTTCTCCCCCATCATCATCCTCATCTTCATCATCTTCACCTCCTGACTTCTCAGCATTTTTAAAGGTATAGTTCAACAACAAGCTGAGTTAGGAACTAAACCTTTAGTGAGTTTAACAGAACAACATACTAATAACATATTAATCATATTAAATTACACAGAGTGCCAAACATTTGCAGTTCAGAAGTTAAACAACCAAAACACATGAACCCTTTGAACCCTTCAGTTAGTCTTATGTCAGTCACTACATGTGTCACCAGGCTGCCGTATATTGTTTCCTTCAGCAGAAATGCCATCATTTAACACTTTTTGTGACATAAAAACTAAAAATGTAAATTAATTTTTCGTCTTTATGTGTAGATGTTTTCAGTCCAAATCTCCATATGTGAATAATGATATATAATAATATGTTTTTACGTTTAATGACATCATTCTGATCAAATAAAAGTTCATGATCTGGTTGAACTGGTAGACAAATGTAATGGTTGAGCAGTGATGTAGGAAAACATTCATTCATCCTCGTTCCTCACAGCTCATGATGTTCATTCAGAGTGCTCCTGTCTCTGCTCAGTTGAATCATTGTTCATCAGCTGCAGGAGCAGAGCTGACCTGAGGACAGTCTGACCTCTGCTGGACATACAGGTACATCACTCCTGTCTGTCAGAGGACTGTTGGACTGTTTTATTTCCTCATACAAAACCTCTTCAAACATCATCTCCTCCTTCATCTGTGAATCTGTAAATATTGGACACCAGATGTCTCCTCCTTCACTGTCAAGTTCATTCTCAGTGTTTGTGCACTGGAGGCTTCAAGTTTCCACATCACACTGTGATATCACAAATCCTGCAGGTGTTAAAGTGAGTTTTAAAGGACGGGTTCACAATGTCAAACCAACAGTCAGGAGCCCAAATGAACAGTGAAACCTGTTTTTCTTGCTGTAATCATTCCTCCTGTTCATACTGACCATTAGAAGATCCCTTCATAATGCACTTACAATGGAAGTGATGGGGGACAAAATCCACAGTCCTCCTTCTGTGCAAACATGGATTTCAAAGTTTATCTGAAGCTAATATGAAGCTTCAGCGTCCAAATGAGTCAAATCAAGTAGATATCTTTCAACGTTACAGTCTTTTTAGTGCCAAAGTCCCTCTTTTTGTTACTATACTTCCACCGCAGCTCAACAGGGAAACACTGTCCGAGGAAACACAAAGAGGGAATTTGATGCTAAAAAGACTGTAAATGTGGCAGATATCCACTTGATATGACTAACTCAGACTGCTGAAGCCTCATATAAGCTTCACATCTACTTTTAAATGACTGTGTGGACACACTGTGGATTTTGGCCTCCATCACTTCCATTAAAGCACATTTGAAGGGGATCTTTTAATATCCAGTATGAACAGGAGGAATGATTACAGCGAGGAAAACCTCTTTCACTGTTCATATGGACACCTGACTGCTGATTAACACACTGGAAACACTGTGAACCGTCCTTTAAGGTGAGAAACTTTCCTCCTTCAGCAGATGAACGTGAAAACAAACTGCACAACCATCATTCTGCACAGAGAAGAACATAACAGTCAAGTTAAATCTTTACTGAACAACACACCTATTTTCCTGATGAGATCACCTGAGCTCATCAGAGCCATCATCCTAACTTCTTCTTCTGTCTGTACAGAGTGTGCAGTGCAGAATATGTGTCCTTTAACATGCATCAAGGCACTACATGATGCCACCAATGTGTTTTACACTTAAAATCTACTGTTCTTCTATATTTCTTCATGTTTAGATCCAAACTAAAAGTGAATTGATCTACTAACAAGTACTGTGATTTATCTTCTTCTAACAAAAACTATTAAAAACATGTCAATCATCCACAGCTTCATCACCATGAACACATACACACTGTCCTGCTGCCAGAAATACTCACTACAGCACCAAATGTGGATTCATCTGCCGCTTAAAATAGTCCCCAACAAATGCACTATTTCTTCCTGTTTGTTTTAGGAAATTACTGAGCCTTTTAAAAAAAATGAAACTATATATTTGTGAACTGATTTGTTTTTAAAGATGTATGTCTTCAGTAGGAACTAATGAGCTTGGAGCTGAGAGAAACAGACAGTAGTTTCAGAGACAGAGAGAGTTTGAAGATGAGATTTGATAATGATAAGGAAAATCTAGAATAACAGCAGACTTAAGCTGTAAAATCCACTCCCAGCTAAACTGTATATACAGTCATTATTTAAACAAGCAGGAATGGAGATAATTTATATAAAATGTCCCAAAACACAACGTTATGAGTTGTGTCAGGTGTTGGAATCCTGCTAAAGCCGGTTGCAAGATTAGTTTATGAATGAAAATATATATCTGTGAGGTGTTTTAAGACATTTACGTCTTCAGTAACTAACAGAGCTGAGAAGCTGAAGGAGGAAAATATTAACTAATGACTTTTTCTGAGCATTCTTTTTAAAAGCTTCTTGTTTCCATCTGTATTTTTAGCTGCAAGGATTTTCTCTGATTACCTTAATCTGCCTCTGTGGCCCGAGCAGGATTTAACCCACTGATGAGCCACATCAACACAAACCTGATGTATGTTAACACATTCTGTGTTTCTGTGCATTCATACTGAACCCTGTGTGATCCGGCTGCATCAGACTGACCAACATTCACAACAATGAAGGTCAGAAAACAGTCACATGTTCTTCTTCTTAATGAGCAGTGTTACGTAACCGCAGCCTGAAATATCCCTGCTGCTGTTTATTCTCAGAGAGCAGATTCAGTTACTCACACATGAGATCATGAACTAATTGTTCAGAAAACACCTACTGACAGGATCTGCTCTCTGTGCTCTGATTGGTGCAGAGACACAACTTCCACACAGACTCAGACTGGAGCTCCACTTTCACTTTATCAGACAGATTTCTCTTCAATATTTACATTTCCTGTGTTTTAATCACATCCTGCTGTCTTTTTATTCTTTATTCTGTAAAGCAGAATAAAATCATCACTAATACAAACTTTCTTCAAGGCTCTGCTGTTTTAAACATAGACTGTAAAAAAAATGGACATAGCCACCATGACGTCCCCCATTGGTTTCTGAAGAGTAGGTTTGAAGCTCAAAGTGGGCGGCTCCGGCTGCCATCTTGGCAGTGCCTGACTCCGCCTAACTCCCAGCTAATCCAAAATGGGCAAAGAGGTGGAGCTGAGGCGGGCCGAATGAAGCCTGGACGCTGAAACAAGCCACCTAGCAGCTAACAACCTGTCACTCAAAGCGGCCATGTCCTTAATTATGCATAACTTTACAGCTTAATAAAATTTAAACAAGTGATAAAAAAGTCACCCCCTGTACAGTTGTCATGAACAGGGAAATTAGCTATAGAGACCAAAACCGTTTTTTGTACCAGGTTGTAAACATGTTTATTTCTGCTGTAAAGTTGGGCATTTTAACATGAGGGTTTATGGGGACTGACTTGCATTTGGAGCCAGCCTCAAGAGGCCATTTGAGGAACTGCAGTTTTTGGCACTTCAGCGTTGGCTTCATTTTTCAGTCCCAGAGGTTGCTGCTTGGTTTTAAACTATTAAACTGTAGTTGTTCCACATTTAGTCACATTTTAATGTATTTTACTACTCAGAGACGCAGAGTTCTGTATTAGTTTTTTTAGATATATATTTATTGTGTGGGTTTTTTTTGCTCATATGTATGTTGGACCCCGGATAGACGTTTTGTTCCAACCACTCAACCACACGTGTGAATTAATGTGTGTTGAGTGACAAATAAACTTGAACTTGAACTTATTTGTTTGACAGTCTGTTGATGTACATGCTGCATGATATTCATTAAACAGGTGTAAATAAATATAAACCTTGTGCTTTTAGCAGTAGTTAGCTTTCTGTTAATTTCCTCCTGACAAGACAGTTGTTTTCTGTCCATAAAATTAACCAAGTATTTTTTGTGCCTAAAAAATGATAACACAGGTCATTTGAAAGGTCAGTCCCATTTATGCTTGTCATGCTTGTCATTTAATACACTTTCATATATACACATATATGTATGATACACTACCAGTCAAAAATTTTAGAACACCTCCATTTTACCAGTTTTTATTGAAATGAACGTTGTTTGATGTCTTAGTATACTCTGAGATTAAAGCATTGAACAAATAAATTGGAGTTAATCTAAATGACTCATTGACTCATCTTCTGCAGATATAATAGCTGAACACACATTCTTTCTACAATTGAAATCAAATGTTGTTCAGAAAGTTCTCCCAACACTGTTGCGTTGCACTGTCAGGTTGCTTTGGTTCACCCTTCTGTCCGGTTCATCCCAAACCACCTCCAAGACTCTGCTGCTTCCATGATCTGAAGCCGACCGTCCGGTTCTTTTATTCTAAGGTAGTTCTGATAGCCTTGAGGTTTATTTTGGATCATTCTGTTGCTGCAGGTTGAACACCTGACCAGCTAGCTGTAGACCTGAGGGTGCTGCATGGCTGCAGGATGAACACCTGATCAGCTGGCTGTTGACCTGAGGGAGCTGCATGGCTGCAGGTTGAACACCTGACCAGCTAGCTGTAGAACTGAGGGTGCTGCATGGCTGCAGGATGAACACCTGATCAGCTGGCTGTTGACCTGAGGGAGCTGCATGGCTGCAGGATGAACACCAGATCAGCTGGCTGTTGACCTGAGGGAGCTGCATGGCTGCAGGATGAACACCAGATCAGCTGGCTGTTGACCTGAGGGAGCTGCATGGCTGCAGGATGAACACCAGATTAGCTGGCTGTTGACCTGAGGGTGCTGCATGGCTGCAGGATGAACACCTGATCAGCTGGCTGTTGACCTGAGGGTGCTGCATGGCTGCAGGATGAACACCAGATCAGCTGGCTGTTGACCTGAGGGTGCTGCATGGCTGCAGGATGAACACCAGATCAGCTGGCTGTTGACCTGAGGGTGCTGCATGGCTGCAGGATGAACACCTGATCAGCTGGCTGCTGACCTGAGGGAGCTGCATGGCTGCAGGATGAACACCAGATCAGCTGGCTGTTGACCTGAGGGTGCTGCATGGCTGTGCAGGATGCTGCCAGTCACTCTGTTTGCATCAACTTTCAAGGCTTCATTTACTTTCATTGCTGCAGAAAAGCTGTGAGTTGATAACATATTAAAGATCCCTGAAAAAGGCATTTTTATAACTCTGACATTTACATTATTTGTCAGTTTTTGGTAACCTAAACTTTATTTTACCTCTGCCAGTTTTACCTTTGTACCATTTAAGGTTTTTCAATAAAACCTGCTTACATTTCAATAAAAACTGGTAAAATGGGGTGTTGGGAACACTTTCATTTTATCGTAATTTGTATTTATATAACAGTTAATTTTTAGACCATTTTACAGAGAGGATGGTGCAATTTGATACAAATTATAAGAAAAACAGGAAAAACTTAAATTTGTTTAGTTGGTAGGAGTCCACTCATTATATTTGGGTTCATATGTAGTAGTTAATTAGCAAAAAATCTTAATAAATTAAATTCTTAACAATTCTTTAACGGACAGAAAATACTCTGTTTTCAGTGTGTAGTTTTGTGTGTGAAACTACACATTAGCTTATTAGGTTGTTTCTTAAAAACTCCATAATGAGCCTGTAATACCAAATGACATAAAACTTTCAAAGAAATGTCCTCAGAATGAACAGTTACACAGCAGCTAATTATTCTCTCAGAGATCAAGATGGTTTCCACTAACTCAACAACATGATGTGATGTGTGATGTGTTAAAAGCACTGTGCTGCTTGTATGATGCCACTGAAACCAGCTGATTTTACAGATAGGTCAATATGAGTCACGACCTTTGACATTTTAAGATTCCTTTAACTCGTAAAACACTGGGACATTCAACAATATATAAAACATTCTGTCTACTGCTTCTGGACCACCTGTATTTGAATATCTCTGCATCTTGGAGGACAATATGGATTATCTGGTCATTATGTCGAGGAACTTCCGGTCTTATTGCTAACTGTGCAGGGCTTACCCTTTTTTTTCTTTTCTTTTTGTTGTTTATCATTTTTGGTTTGTTTTTTGTTAATTGGTTTTGTCTTGTCTTGTTTTTTGTCCCTCTTGAGCTACTCTGTGTTTGTATGAGTCACTGTCACTGTGGATACTGGTTACGTTACTTCATTTATATTTATCAAAGATATGAATGATGTTGCAGTCTGGTCATGTGAGATTATTACCAGACAGTTGTTCTGCTTGGTTAAAAAAAGACAGTTTGTAAAACAAAACAAAAAACAAAAAAAAAGTATGGTGGTTGTATGTGTCTGTCAAAACTATCAATAATAAAAACAAAAACATTAATGTGAAGTATTTGCTGTGTGTTTCAGATGAATAAAGTAATCATACTGTGTTAACGATCTTTCTGACTGCAGCTTTCAGGCCGTCTCCACCTGCTGCTGCTGACCATGTCTCCACTAAAAATAGACTAATGAGTCGACATCACTGCGAACTGACCCAGTCTGTACCCTGATACCTTTGTAATCCCCCCCCCACCCCACCCTGCCGTCAGCTGTCAGTCACCATGGCAACACACACACCCCAACACACCCACTTCAACAGGTGCATCGCACCCCATAGCTCAAATATTTGTCAAAGCTCAGCTCTCTCTGGTTAAGCAGAAACTCAGAGGCTGTTTGAGGAATCACATTCCACCAAGCTCCACTTTATCCACATCTCTGTGGACTTTTACTCCCAGAAAGAAAAAAACAGAGAAACATGTTTCTGTCGACATACAGACATGATGTCAGTGTCAGCCCTCCAAGGGCAGATTTAGGGATTTGGGGGCCCAAGGCAAACTCAGTGATGGGGCCTCCTTCATGCCTTATTTTCACCCCAATTGTTTAATACTGATGTAGAATAATAAACCTTATATCTGTTGCAAACAAACAGCTCAGTAGGGGGTGATCCTACACTGTTTTTAGGGTAGAGTGTATGCTCTGTAGAGAAGGAGACAGATCCAGAGTTAGACCGGAAGTGAATGCTAGCAGAGACATGTGAGAGTAACATGTAAAATGCCACACCAAAGACTTCAGTAAAGTTTCCAAAAGTATTGGATGTTGTGGACATTCAGTTGTTTCAGATGACACAACATCTTTCTGGTGACAAAGATCATTCCATGAAGAGCATGCTGATAGTTGGATTAGGTGGCAAAACACTTGCTAGCAGCTTCTAGCTTGGTGGGAACAGACTGTCTTCAGCTGGGCAGGGGAGAGACTGAATCAATGGGGAAAGTATGGCTACCATTGGCATGCTAGCAGTGTTGGATGCAAAAAATCAGACATGAGAAGCATATTGTGAAATCCTGGAGCAGTTTTTTGCTGCCAATCAGATTGACGGTGGAGATAGGCAAAGAGCTATACTCATAAGTGCCATCAGGGAATCAACCTACAGGTTGATGCGGAAGCCCTGAAAAGCCAAAGGACAGACAGACAGACAAAGGTAAAAGTTTGATTCCCATAATCACAAGCTGAAAGAATCAGTATGTGGCAGAGCTACGTCGACTGGCACAGGACTGCAACTATGGTGACACGGATTGTATGTGGGACCAACAATGATCAGATTCAGAGATGTCTCCTGGCAGAAGCAGATCTAACATTTGACAAAGCGTTGTCATTTGCTATAACGGCAGAGACAGCAAACAAGAACGCCCAGGATCTGCAAAACCTGAGTGCAACGGTGAAGTGCTTCCATGTAAATAAAGGCCCAACAAATCTCATGTGCTACATTATAAATTTCTCAAAGAACTTCAGCACAAAGGGAGGTTGTGATATGAAGCCAGTGGCGCAAAGTAACTGAGTACGTTAACTCAAGTACTGTACTTTAGTACAATTTTGAGGTACTTGTACTTCACTTGAGTATTTCCATTTGATGCTACTTTATACTTCCACTCCACTACATTTATTTTACTTTTCAGATGGAGGCTTTTTGCCCCCCTAAAAAAATAAAGATGAAATGTAGAAATTATAAAAATACTTAAAGTGAATAAACTTAGTAAGTCAAAAGTTTGACTTATTATCTTGTAATCTTAATTTAGTACTAAAAAAGTCAAAAGTGTGACTTATTGGGTCTGTTTAACTTAGAAAAGTCATAATTTTGACTATACTTAAAATAATACTTTTGACTTAGTAAGTTACAATTATTATTACTGACAGACTGGAAAAGACTTTTACAGCTTCATGCTGAGACATTCAACTTTGAGAAAATATAACTCAGCAGTTACTAGCATAAATAAAAGATTAAAAAATTGAAATAATAATATTTTTTAAGTCTTTCTTGTTGAAAGTCTGGTCTTCTGGCTTTTCAGATGAACTCATGACCTCAGTATCTCTGATGTGGGTCACAGTCCTGATTATAATAAAAGTTTCATCATCAGGTTAATCTGCTCATAACAAGCAGAACAAAAAGTCTGCTTCGCATGCAGCCAATTTCAAATATAATATTCAAACCTGTCATCGCAGTAGAAACACAGTAATCTTTGAAATATTTAGTGAAAAATCAAGTCTGTGAGTAAAATCTCAAACAAAGTGGTAAACTCATATTATTATGTGACGTTTGGTTCTCATGTTCATGTTCCTTTGATACTCTGACTTTTTATCTAGTGTCATTATCTGGTCAGAATGTCATTGGTTTGTGACCAAATACCTGCAAAACTGATGACATTCCCATCAGTCTCAGCTGTACTACATGGTAAATATGAACATGTTAGCATGCTGATGTTAGCATGTAGCTCAAGCACAGCCTCACAGAGCTGCTAGCATGTTAGGTTCAGGAATATTTTGATCATCAGAAGGAAACTTTACCAAAGGTAGAGCTGCAACTCACAATTATTTCTGTCATTTTATTAATCTGAGGATTATTTTTGTTGTCCGGAAAAAGTCCAACATGAAGTTTTCAAATGTCTTTATTTGTCAAAAAACAAGAGTTTATTCTCATGGAAAACAGACAACCAGTTAATATTTGTATTTGAGAAGCTGGAAGCAGTGAATCTTTTGCTTTATCAACAATATCGACTCATCGATTCATCAGCTGATCATTTTAGCTCTCACCAAACACCTGTGTTTCTGTTTCTGCAGACAGACTTTGTACTGGGAATGAATGGTGCTAAACTTTAGAGGTAAAAACAGATTTTTGGGAGGAAAATAAACCCAAAATAAAATTTCAGGCTCATGTTCGTCAACAAATGAGAAGCAATAATTCTTCTCTAATAAAGACAAAGTGCTGTTGGACTGACCTTCTTCCCATAAGCAGCTCCCATTCTTCACGTCTCTGCTGAGTCTTTGTTGTTTGTTTGTTGCAGCAGGTTCAGTCAGACTTTCTGCCTTTCTTTCCTCTTCTTCTTTTTCCCAGCAGCGTCCTCACCCTACCCCCCCCCCCCCCTCCCCTCTGCTGCCTGGCAGCCCAGTCGCTGGGGTCGGTTAACCCACCAAACTCTGAGGCAGCGTCATACTGTGGCACCAAACCAACACCAAACCACAGCCAGCATGGAAGAGCAGCCGGTTAGAGAGGAAACAGTCCGAGGGTTTGAGAGTGTGCTGGTTTGAGAGGAGGAGGTGGAAGAAGAGAAGGAGGAGGAGGAGGTGTCCCAGCCACCTGTTACTGCCTGACTCTCTACTCTCAGCTGTGAAGAGTTAAGGTGCTCTGACTGGATTAATGTAATTAGTGGTGACAAGAAGAGAGCATGAGGCTGAATCTGGTGTCTTTATACGTACTTACTTATTTATATGTGCTACGTTATACATTTCTCAAAGAACTTTAATACAAAGTCAGGAGGTTGTGATATGAAGCCAGCAGTGGAAAGTAACTAAGTAGATTTACTCAACTACTGTACTTAAGTGTCATTTTGAGGTACTTGTACTTTACTTGAGTATTTCCATGTGATGCTATTTTATACTTCTTCTCCACTACACACTATAATCACTGGGTTCAAATTTTACCGAGTTTGGGTCGATAGCACCAACGCAATATGAGCCAGTTTTTGTGATATTTTTTAATTTTATTATTGGGTTATTTACCAAAACTAAAGCTTGTTACCTTTCACTAAATACATTTCTAACTTAAGTTAATAAGTTAATACATGTTTATAACTCACTATAATGTATTAATAATCAGTCTATAAAGAGTTAATAACGTTTATATCTCACTATAATGTATTAATAATCAGTCTATAAAGAGTTAATAACGTTTATATCTCACTATAATGTATTAATAATCAGTCTATAAAGAGTTAATAACGTTTATATCTCACTATAATGTATTAATAATCAGTCTATAAAGAGTTAATAACGTTTATACCTCACTATAATGTATTAATAATCAGTCTATAAAAAGTTAATAAATGTTTACAACTTACTATAATGTATTAATAATCAGTCTATAAAGAGTTAATAAATGTTTATAACTCACTATAATGTATTAATAATCAGTCTATAGAGTTAATAACATTTATAACTCACTATAATGTATTAATAATCAGTCTATAAAGAGTTAATAAATGTTTATAACTCACTAGAATGTATTAATAATCAGCCTATAAAGAGTTAATAAATGTTTATAACTCACTATAATGTATTAATAATCAGTCTATAGTTAATAAATGTTTATAACTCACTATAATGTATTAATAATCAGTCTATAGTTAATAAATGTTTATAACTCACTATAATGTATTAATAATCAGTCTATAGTTAATAAATGTTTATAACTCACTATAATGTATTAATAATCAGTCTATAAAGAGTTAATAAATGTTTATAACTCACTATACTCACTACTCACATCATTTTGACAAGAAACAATAAATCTGTGAGTTTTTAGCTAAAGCTTGTGTGTAACACTGGCTCACGGTAACAGAGTGCTAAAGTTACCCTGATGTTGTGTTGCTGCTATATTGATCCAAACTGGGTTAAACTTAAACCCAGTGATTTTTATTGTGTACTGTACATTTCAGAGGGAATTACTGTACTTTTTACTGTACTACATTTAGTTCACAACTGTAGTAACTCATTACTTTTTGCATATATATTTTATATGCAAAATTCTCAGTTTATAAAATGTTTTATTATAGAGACTATAACAGTAGCTGTTAAAATGAGCTCTACCATGACAAATTTAAAATGCTGCTTACATGAACTCAAATCAGTATTAATATTCCAATATGATAAATAAAACACTGAATTCGGCCATTTTGCATACTGAGTACTTTTACTTTTTACACTTTTAAAAGTACTTTTACTGAAGTTAGATTTTGAATGCAGAACTAAAAATATTTCTTCATTTTGGTATCATTACTTTTACTGAAGTAAACCATCTTAGTACTTCCTCCAGCACTGGTTGGACAGTAGTACAGTTCAGAGTACAGTTTGATATTGAGTAATCACATTACAGTTATAATCCCAGTAATGCTCTGTTATTTGAACAGTTGGGGGTTGGATGGAGGGTTGATATCAGTTTGTTCTCTATTGTTGCAAACTGGTTTAAAGAAAAGATCCACAGTGCTGTCATGTCTCACCAGACTGTAAAAAAATAGTGGATGTAGCCACAATGACGTCACCCATTGATTTGTGGACTACATGGATATATAAAGAGAACTGGATACAGCATCGGAGGCGGAGCCCTGTTCATTCCTATGAAATTTGTTTAGTGGCACATGAAACCAAAAAAGTCACTTCCTGAAAACATACTGTGCAGGCTCTGTGGGCTCAATTTCTTACCTGTAGGACAATATGAAAAATCCCAAATTAAGAAGGCTTTAAAACAGGGCTGTAGATACTATTGATCATACTGAGTTAATGTCCTCTCTATCTATTTTACTGTAATCATGTATGTGTGTGTGTGTGTGTGTGTGTGTGTGTGTGTGTGTGTGTGTGTGTGTGTGTTGTACAAAAATGTGCCTGGGAATATTGTCCGTTAGGGCTACAATGGAATATCAGAGGAAAGGAATATCCTGGAATATTATAAGTAATGGGTACCAAGAAACATTAAAGGAAAGGGGAACCATAGGAAAGTTTTTTTTTTTAAATGTAAAAACCTTTTGGGGGCCCTGGGGCAAGAATTAGCTGTTGGGCTGTATTGATTTTATTTTTTTTATAGTTGTGTTTTTTAATAGTTTTTATGTCTCCACTCACTTTTCAAAATCAGGAACTGTGTCCTCTCACTGTCCCACTGCCAAAATCCAGTTGGGAGAAGCTCTGATTTGATCAAAATATTAATATGTTCAGCCTCCTTCACACACACACACACAGTTCTGAAACCAAACCTGCATCCTCAGTTGGGCCACCACCATAGCTAACTATTGCACTGACCTAATTAATATTAACTAATAGATTCAGACAGAAACTTAACTAAAATACTGGACAAACATAGTTTTTTACAATTGGCTCCATGAGGAGTATACAGGTAGAAAACTGCATTGTTTTTATTGATTCACAATAGCTGTGTATGTCTGCAGTGAAAGTGAGAAAGAAAGAGCTCACAGAGAAAAATGATCCATCAATATAGATACTTATTTTAGTAAGTTAACAACATATAGACAGCAGCAGATTTGTGTGCAGATTTTTACTTTAATATTTGAAATTTTGTAAAAATTTCATAATGTAATTAAACATAAATTGATTTTAAGGTTTGTAAACTTTAATTTAAAATACAGTTCAACATGCACTTATTGATACATTGATTCTTTGATTATTATTTGGATCTGATCAGCTTCACAAAGAGGCTGCTGGTCTTCATGGCTCCACACAAAGTCAACATCAGAAAATATTAACAACAATTTAAAAAGATACAGTAACAATAAAAAACAAAAGGCTAAAGAAACCAAATATAAAGATCAGGTTGAATAAGTTGAATCATATTATATTTGACAAAAACAACAACTAAAGCAACATATCATCATAACATTATCATCTCTAACTGCTCTGTTCCACTGTCACAGAGACCTTCAGTGGGGAAATCTTCAGTGGGAGTTTATCACCAGTATAAATGAATGGAAACAGTGTGTCAGTGAAAGTGTGTGTGAAGGTGTGTATGTGTGTGTTAGTATCAGGATCAGAGAACGACAGACTGCCTCTGTTCCAGTCCAGATTCACTCTGATCCTCTGGAGCTTCTTCTTCACTGGGAGAACAGTGGATGGAGCTGGTGGTGAGCGTGCTGAGTATTTATCTTTATAGAACCATATTATCCATAATCCAGACTGTATGTTTCCTTTCCTCTGGACAGACTCTGATGACACACCCACTTCCCAGCTTTTATTGTCTCCAACCTCGACATCCCAGCTGTGAGTCCCTGAGTTAAAGCCCTCAGAGCCCAGGATAGAGCAGAACAAGTTAAACCTCTCTGGATTATCAGGAAGCTGCTGTCTCTCTCCTCCATATCTCACACTGGTCAGATCTTCAGACAGGAGGGGTTCTGGACCAGCAGTGTTTGGATCCAGAATGACAGGAGTGTAGGAGACCATCTCCTTCATGTTGTTCCAGATGTTGAAGGTCAGGTTGCCCAGGTGTTTGGCCTGGTCTATCAGAGCTCCTGAGAGCAGCTGTGGATCATCCAGCAGGGGGCGCTGCTGGACTCTTTCCACTGCAGCCTTGTAGTTGTGCAGGAATGAGACGTCTTCAGCTCTCAGCTCCTCCTCTGTGGCTCTGACTGTGTGTGAAAGAGCTGCTATCTCTCTGCTCAGAGCCTCCATCTTCTCCTTCATCATCTGACTCTTCTGCTTCTCTTCCTCCCTCAGAGCAGCCATCCTGGCCTCCTCTTCCTCTTGTAGAAACTGGTGAAGCTTCTTAAACTGCTCCTTAATCTGCCTCTCTGTGTGTCGGGCCTGGACCTTAATGTGTTCTGCTGTTTGATCAAACTTCACTTTAACTCCTTCATAAACCTTTAACTTCTTCTTTAAGGGCTTCAGAGTTTCCTCAAGTTCCTTCTTGTGTTGTCGTGCAGCTTCATCGATGGGTCTGAATCTGTGGTTGGTGTGTTTTTCTGAATCTCTGCAGACGAGACACACTGGCTGCTGATGGTCCAGACAGAAGAGTTTGAGTTTCTCAGAGTGCAGACTGCAGAGAGCCTCTGAAGCTCTCTGATCTCTGTCCTGTAAGAAGGACTCACACAGGTTCTTTAACACCAGACTAACAGGTGGTTCATCCTTTGAAGATCTTCTCCTACAAACTGGACACTCACGTGTTTGTTTCTCTCTCCACCAGCTCTTCAGACAGTCTTTACAGAAGCTGTGGCTACATGACAGAACAACAGGGTCTCTAAAGACGTCATGACAGACCGGACAGCAGAGATCCTCCTCTGATCTGGAAGCCATTTTGTCTCCGAGTGAAGCTGAAAACACAGCAGACAGAAAGTACAGTCAGTCATGGCTCCCCTCCCTCCTCTACTAACTTCACTGACATTTACTTTCACTTTGACTCCAGTTTTTAGTCAAACTCACATTCAGTGTGTGGAGAGTCGGCAGGTTGAAGCAGCAGAGTTCTAGTTTCCACTTTTCTCTCCTGTAGCTGAATTCACTCAGAGGAAGTTGTTAATTTGGTCTGAAGGTGAATCTGATCGTCTGTTTTTCAGTCTGTGTGTCTTTTTAGAGAAGAAGAATAAACAGTTTCCTGCTTTGTCTCAGGTGAGTCAGGTGAGGGGATGTTTTGTCAGATCTCTTCTGATAAATGCTTCACAGTAACAGGGTGTGTTTCATTCCAACGTTCAAAAATTCACCTACCATCACCTCTAAAGATCACAGACTAACAGGTTTTATCTGATTCTATCTGTACAGCACAGAACATCATGTTACAGAATCAGAAATGTTTAATGCACTGAAATACATATTTTAAGTTGTGTATTGACTAAACAGCCATGAAGTGAGAAAGTCAAAATAAACAGATCTGCTCTAACTGGTTGTGAATCAATATAAGATTCATTCCACAATCAGAACCCACCACCTCTGTCAACACTCTGAACACCTTCTACACACAGTTTGACCACCACCACTCTGCTGCCTGCTTAGTGCCCTCCCCCTTCATGAGCCCACCCACCTTTCACAATGGAGGATGTCCCACAGCAGCTGGGTGCAAACCTGGTAAAGCACCAGAGCCTGACAGCATCCCAGCTAGGGTGCTCAAGCTCTGTGCCATGGAGCTCTCCTCCATCCTCTACTCCATCTTCTGAGAATCCTACCGGACAGCATCAATCCCCACCCTCTGGAACACATCCACCATCATACCAGTACCCAAGAAACCCTGTCCCTTTGAACCCAACCACTACCAACCGGCTGCACTCAAACCTGATCCTGCATGCCATCCTACCAGCTGTCAGACCACAGCTGGACCCATATCAGTTTGCCTACAGGGTCAAACGGGAGACAGAGGATGCTGGAATCACCTGGCAACGTCACTTCAATCCTCTTCATCGACTTAAGCTGTGCCTTCAACACAACCCAACGCCACCAGATGATCAAGAAATTTTAAGAACACAGACACAGTAACATCATCAACCATCACCACCAACAGCGCAGCCCCTCAGGCAGTCTGATGAAGTTGTCATGGACTCATGGTTTGAGACTCTTTGTGTTTGTTCTTTTGGTTTCCTGTGTTGCACTTCTGTTTAGTCATTTTGGTCATTTGGTTTTGCTCTTTCATGTTATTTGTTTCTTGGAAAAATATTTAGATTATTGGTTAGCTTGTAGTTCTGGGTTCCTAGGTTCATTTATTCAGAGACAGTCTGGTTTATGCTGGGTTTAGTGGTGTTTTCTGGGTTCTGGTTTGCTCTGTGTTTCCCTTGTGTGTTCTTCACTCCTTCTGTGTCCATGTGCTCCTCCTCTCACCTGCCCTGTGTTACCATTATTAGCTCTGCTCTGTGTTTTCCCCTCACCTGTCCTGTATCAGCCTCGTCAGTCCTGCTCTGCTCCCAGTGTCTTTCCCAGCCAATCACTCCCAGCCTTCCCAATTCCCTTATTAGTTCAGTTAGTATATAAGTCTTGGTTTGCAGTCAGTCTTTGTTGGGTCCTCGTCTGGTCTGTCCTACTCTGCTCGGCTCAGCATTTAGTTTTGGTTTTTGACCTTCCAGCTTTTTTGGTTTTGCCTGCGCACTTCAAATAAAGAAGTTTTCAGACCTGCTTTGCATTTGGGTCCACCTACTCCGCTATCCTTTACAGAAGAGAAAGAGGGAGGGAGGGAGGGAGGGGGAGAGAGAGAGACAGAGAAGCATAGTAACATCCACATAGGACATCCACAGGACCACGCCACAGTCCCCACGGCTATGACCCACCATTCAGGCACTGGACCTTCCTGTGAGATGATGTTACATGAATGCATACAAATGGAGAGGAGGAGGAGAAGAGAGGAGCTCAGTGCATCATGGGAAGTCCCCCGGCAGTCTAGGCCTATAGCAGCATAACTAAGGGCCGATCCAAGGCAAGCCTGGCCGGCCCTAACTATAAGCTTTATTAAAAAGGAAAGTTTTAAGCCTACTGTTAAACGTAGAGAGTGTGTCTGCCCCCCCGGACTGAATCTGGGAGATGGTTCCACAGGAGAGGAGCCTGATAGCTGAAGGCTCTGCCTCCCATTCTACTTTTAGTTATTCTAGGAACCACAAGTAAGCTGCATTCTGGGAGTGCAGTGTTCTAGTGGGGTAATAGGTACTATGAGCTCTTTAAGATATGATGGTGCCTGACCATTAAGAGCTTTGTAGGTGAGGAGAAGGATTTTAAATTCTATTCTGGATTTTACAGGAAGCCAATGCAGAGAAGCTAAAATAGGAGAAATATGATCTCTTTTCCTAGTTTTTGTCAGTACACGTGCAGCTGCATTCTGGACCAGTTAGAGAGTCTTTAGAGACTTGTTAGGGCAGCCTGATAATAAGGAATTACAATAATCCAACCTAGAAGTAACAAATGCGTGGACTAGTTTTTCTGCATCTTTTTGAGGCAGGATGTGCCTGATTTTTGCAATATTACGTAGGTGAAAAAAGTCCTTGAAATGTGTTTTAAAGGACATATCCTGATCAAAGATAACTCCTAGATTCCTTACAGTGGAGCTGGAGGCCAGGGTAATGCCATCGAGAGTAGCTATATCATTAGATAATGTGTTTCTAAGGTGTTGAGGGCCAAGCACAATAACTTCAGTGTTATCTGAGTTTAGTAGCAGGAAATTGCAGCTCATCCAGGTCTTTATGTTCTTAAGGCACGGTTGAAGTTTAGTTAACTGATTTAATTCATCTGGCTTTATTGATAAATATAATTGGGTATCATCAGCGTAGCAATGAACATTTATGGAGTGTTTCCCAATAATATTATCTAAAGGAAGCATGTATAAGGTGAATAGTATTGGTCCAAGCACAGAACCTTGTGGAACTCTGTGTCTAACTTTTGCGTGGATGGAGGATTCATCGTTAACGTGTACAAACTGAATCTGATAAATAGGATTTAAAGCAGCTTAATGCAGTTCCTTTAATGCTGATTAAATGTTCCAGTCTCTGTAATAGGATGTGATGGTCAATGGTGTCAAATGCAGCACTAAGATGTAACAAGACAAGTACAGAGAGAAGTCCTTTGTCTGATGCAGTTAGGAGGTCATTTATAACTTTCACCAATGCTGTCTCTGTGCTATGATGCTCTAAATCCTGACTGAAAATCCTCAAATAAACTATTGTTATGTAGAAAGTCACATAACTGATTGGCAACTGCTTTCTCAAGGATCTTAGAGAGAAAGGGAAGGTTAGATATAGGTCTATAGTTGGCTAAAACAGCTGAATCCAGTGTAGGCTTCTTAAGAAGAGGTTTAATTACAGCTACTTTAAAGGACTGTGGTACATAGCCTGTTACTAGAGACAGATTGATCATATCTAGTAAAGAAGTGCTAACTAAGGGTAAGACGTCCTTAAGCAGCCTAGTTGGGACGGGGTCTAAGAGACAGGTTGATGGTTTAGAGGACGAAATCATTGAAGTTAATTCACGAAGGTCGATTGGAGAGAAACAGTCTAAATATATATCAGGTTTAGCAGCTGTTTCTAAGGTTCCTGAATTAGAGGGTGATTCAGTGCCTGTTGAGGGCAGGAGGTGATCAATTTTGACTCTAATAGTTAGAATTTTATCATTAAAGAAGCTCATACAGTCATTACTGCTGAGAGCTATAGGAATACATGGATCAATAGAGTTATGACTCTTTGTCAGTCTGGCCAAAGTGCTGAAAAGGAACCGAGGGCTGTTTTTATTCTCCTCTATTAATGATGAGTAATAGGCAGCTCTGGCATTACAGAGGGCCTTCCTATATGTTTTAAGACTATCTTGACAGACTAAATGAGATTCTTCCAGTTTGGTGGAACCAAATCCTTTCAAAATTTCAAGAAGTTTGCTTTAATTTGCAGGTTTGGGAGTTATACCATGGAGCTAACCTCTTATGTTTTATTATATTCTTTTTATCTATCTATCTTTCTTAAGTACACTTCTGAGGTACTTGTACTTTACTTGAGTATTTCCATGTGATGCTACTTTATACTTCCACTCCACTACATTTCAGAGGGAAATATTGTACTTTCTACTCCACTACATTTATTTGACAGCTTTAGTTACTTTTCAGATGAAGATTTGACACAATGGATAATATAACAAGCTTTTAAAATACAACACATTGTTAAAGATGAAACCAGTGGTTTCCAACCTTTTTGGCTTTTGACGTCTTACAAAAAGCAGTGTGTAGTCGGGGTCACATTTCAGATGTCTATGAGTTGTTAACAGCTCCACCAAATAGTGATTTTTCCCTCTAAACTTCTCACATGGTTTCATTTCAATAAATGTTCAAATGATCCAATATTTCAGCAAAAATCAAAGATTAGAGAAAAAGTCCAAAAAGTGAAAACAGATTTGTGTATCAGAACTTTGTTTTTTCTTCTTTCCTCTCCCATTAATCATCTCACGACCCCTCAGATTTATCTGCTGACCCTTTGGAGGGGCCCCACCCCTAGGTTGGGAACCACTGGACTAAACTAGCTAACTGTATATAAAGTAGTTGAAACTAGCTCCACCTCCAGCAGCTACAACAGTAACATGCTGCTTACACACTGATGCTTCAGTATTAATAATCTAATGATGTCATATATAATAATATATCAGTCAGAGGGACCAAACCACTACTTTTACTGCAATACTTTAACTACATCGAGCTCATAATACTTATGTACTTTTACTGCAATACTTTAACTACATCAAGCTCATAATACTTATGTACTTTTACTGCAGTAAAGGATCTGAGTACTTCTTCCACTGCTGGCTGTTGGAGAACCTCTTTGGTGCAACACAGTCAGTGAAACTGCTCTTCTTCTTCTTCTTCTTTCCTGTTTGTTTCATTGACAGCTGTACAGACTGGTGGAACAAGGGGTGAACTGATATGACAGCTTTTTTTAAAGGCATCTTCATCCATTTACGGATAATTGTGGGAGCGGAAACGAAGCTCGTGCACATTATGACACTGAGTTGTTGTTTTTTTTTTTAAATTATATGCGGTGCACATCATGATACTGACTATTTTCAAAGGCAATATCGGCATACAAATAAAATAAATCTCTTAAAAAAATCTTTGCTGGTCCATATTTTTCTGTTATATACGTCAGAGACTTCTTGCATCAATCAGTGCATTAGGCAGTCAATTAAAATCAGTACAACTCAGTGACAACACACAGTCTGAAAACAGAGCCCCTTTGAAAATGAAATGATGAAAATAAACTAAAATCTTCTGAATTTACAGTCAAACCCTCTGAACATAACAGACCTGTAGTGGAGTTAACAGGTGGGCTAACTGTTAGCTTTAGCTCAGACAACTACTGATAGCGTTGACAAGATCAACAGGTAATTGTGTTGAAGTTATTGCTCTAATAGACCATTTTATATAAGTTAACCATGTAAAGTAGTTTACATTAGTTAGAATCATAATTATATTTAGGTTTTCACAAAGCCTGCAGGGAATCTGCGATACACAAAATTAAAATGTGCAGAGAAAAAGAGTTTTGGTACTTCCAGAAACACTGCCGATTCATTTTTCCTGACCAAATGATTCTGGATGGTCGGTTTTTGTTCACCTCAAAAGAAAGTGACCCCTTAATGTCTATCTAAGAACAGGGCACAAAATTAGCACCAGCCACCTGCCAAATACTGGTACAATATGCAAGGAGCCGGTAGGTTTGCTTCACTCGCCAGCCAAAAAAACAATGGTGATCTATTGCTGGTTCACTAACCATTTGGCTGATGGACAAAAACAACAGAAAATCAGAATAAACGTCATGTCATATCTGATTATCGGTTTCTCTTTTTAAAATCAAACCTCTGCTATGATGAGAAAAAGCGTGATATATTTATTATTATTAAACCCAAACGATGAGGCAGAAGCACTGTGTCAGAAATTCAACACGCCACCACCAAATGACTTCACACTGACTGTATTTTCTTATGTACACAATAAATAAAATGTCAACAATATATCGATTATCAATTTTCCAACTAATGGACACAATGGATTCATTTTTCCAGACTGAGACACAATGGAGAGCTGTAGATTGATCACATGATTTAATATTTCAGTGACTCGTCCACAAACATTGCCGGTTGCCATGGAGACCACAGGATGCGGTCCAATCGGATCTCTCTATGCGTCTGCAGCAGGCGGGGTCTCCGGCCCGTCGTGGCTCGGCCCCGACATCTGCATGAAGAGCTCTCTGAGCTCTGTGATGTCATCATCAAGGGACGGCAGGGGCGGGGTCGGCCGCTGCTCGCGCTCCTCGATGAAGTCCCACAGACGGACGCTGTTCATGAACTGAAGAAGAAAAAACACAAACACTGTTCATAAACTACAAATCCCATGTGCACTGAGGTGATGAACTACAGCTGTGAGTTAAGATGGCGGCTGCGGTGTCTGACCCGGACGTTTCCCTCGGAGCTCAGCTGTTTCCGTGGCCGGTCCGGTTCTGCTCGGGTCCCGTCTGGGTAGGCGTGAAGATACAAACACTTCCCTCCGAACGGACACGAGCCGCGACCCTGATCGAAGTACTTACAGGCCTTCTTACTGCAGAGAGAAAACTCACATCACCTCCAGTCTGATCTCAGATACTTTGATTTATTGTGTCAAGTATTTCATCATTTTATTTTTTGATTATTTTAATTGCTTCTATTATTACTGCTCATCTTCTATTGTTGTCTTGTTCAATTAACTCTTTTGCTTTTTAATTGTTTTAGTGTGCATTAGTCTCCAAATCCATATTTAGCATCCTGTACGTTTGTCAATCACTTGTAAAGCACTTTGAATTGCAATGGACTTGTTTGAAGATGCTGTATAAATAAAGTTTGATTGATTCATTGACTCATTTGTTGTTGGTGCAGATCTGACCACAGATTTCATAACAAATGTTTCATCAACACAATATTACACTGACCAGCTGAGCACAACACCATAACGAGTTTAAGAGGTCGACACACAGCCACACGTATGACATCACAGTTACACGTATGACATCACAGTTACACGTATGACATCACAGTTACACGTATGACATCAAACAGTCATGACAATCACACATATCACGTCATGTCCTCTGGGTTCAGATCTTCACACTGATTACTGGCTGTCAGGTGTGGAGGGGAGAGCGCCCGATGTGATGAAAAAGCGACGATTGTGATGTAAAAGGGGGAGAGATGTCCAGGTGGATCCTGGGAAAAAGTTGTAAAATGTCTTCATGCAGGAGAACTCTGATAACTCTTCCTCTGATAAACTGTTTTGCTTTGATTTGTTGTCTTTGTTACACAACTCAAATTAACTCTAACAGCGACCCGGAGCGGGTCGAGAAGGCCGGAACGCACCAAAGCTCTGAGTAGCTCAGGAATGCTGTGCAGCTGACAAATGACCCTTTTCCACACACATGCTTGAAAAACAGAGGCAGGATGATGCAATGGACCTAGAAGAGGAGGCTACCATTGTCGCTGAATCGTAACTGAATGATGACGAAGCCCATCTGATGTCACCACAACCCACTCGGAGGCGGATCAGGCGCGCTTTGGCCAACTTCAGGCGTGACTCAGCGCATTTAAAATGGTAACAGAAATGCAAATCAACACAGCATGGTTTGACTCGGCACCACAAGTGCCAATGGAAAAGGGCTGCAGGTGGACCAGGAAACTGAAGTCGAGAGCCAGGAGCGTCAGAAGGAGCGTCAGAAGGACAGACTGATGTATAAAAGAGTTTAAACTGAGGGACTAACTTTCTGTTAGAGGGCAGAAGTTGGTATTCTTCATTTAAAACCTGCGAGGGGTCAGGAGAGACGCTGTTAGCGCATTCACAGGTTGGAGAATAATCAAATAATCAAATTTGATTATATAGATTTAAGATTGACAGATCAGCTGCTGAACCAGCCTTACTGCAGCACAGTACGACACTCTGAATAACTGCTTATGAAACAGAAATAATCTGTCTACTGGCTCCAGAACATCTCAGTCTGCAGAGAAAGTAAATGTGCTGCTGAAGAGGAAGAGGACAATGGGGCGATGTGGTTGGACAGCCGTGACAGGTAGCTCACCTGACTCCAGACTTGAAGAGGTCTATGAGGTGGTTTTTGTCCTCCTGGTCCTCCACCCAGTAGACTGAAGGGATGACGAACTCTGAGACAACCCGACACTCCGGACACGACCTCAGAGAGAGAGAGAGAGAGAGAGAGATTACATCAAACAGAACGTCTGTCCTGTCCGACCACACAGACTTTTAGCATTTTTCCGTTGTGTGTTTGGGGTAGTCGCACCAAGCTGAGCCAGGAGCCCACGCTGCAAGTGTTTTCCATCACACAGCACAGCAGGTAAAAGAAGCTGTTTACAGCTGTGCTGTGTGCAGAAAATGCAGTAAGAGTGATAAAGGTCTGATTATTTTGTCATTTAAAAGCTTTTAATATGAAGCAGCAGGAAATGTTTTCATCATCAGTAACTGAACAAGACTCCGACATGGCTGATAGCGATCAGGAAACGGTAAAATAAGGCTGATATCTGAAAGAGAGAAACTCAACTTTAACCCGCAGAGATTCAGTTAGAGCTCCAGAAGCACTGAGAGCTGAACTCTGCTCTGCAGCACAGACACCAGCTGAGGTTGTTGAGTGGAGGGGGGGCGTCAGGGGTCAGCCGCAGGCAGCGCTGCCAGAGAGCAGGTCGCAGCAGCACAGCTCGCCATCCTGTCGACTGCACTGAGGCTCAAGTCACTCCCTCCAGGAAATAGCGATTTTGCAATCACAATAATTTACGCAAATATAAGAAATTTCCACAATATTTGTGAGAGCTGCAATTTTGCTAAATTACCACAACTTTTCTGCATGAAATGTCCAAATCAACAGACGCTTGTGATTTGGACCAATCATGGCATTTGGTGTGGTGGTAACTGACATCGCAGCAGCATTTAGCAAGGAGCAGAAGCGCAAACCAAAACCTCCAGGCCTTTTGGTTTTCTGGACTCCTGGAGGGACTGTGGATCGCTAAAGCGGGTCGACCTGGGCTGATGGAAAACCCTAAATGTCCCGACCCCTGCAGCCCCTGTCCGGGACTCACAGCCTCTGGTTCCGGACTGTAGACTCTTACTTGATGATCTGGTTGCTGAAGGTCCTGGTGCAGCGCCACTTCCGGATGCAGGCCAGACAGAAGACGTGACAGCAGGAGGACAGAATGCCGAACCTGCGCTCCGACGGGTTCGCCTTCTGCACCACCAGCTCCATACAGACAGAACACACCTGAACAACCCACAACAATGGCTACAGTTATTGTTACTGTCGCCATGACAACCTGGTCAGGAGTTATTGTTACTGTCGCCATGACAACCTGATCAGTGACTGAGTGAACCCACCTTGTCCTGGCTGAGCTGGGCCGCGAACGCCTTCTCCATATCGCTCTCAAAGGCCAGAAGACACATCTGCAGGCAGACAGACAGATGTTATATCAACCATCTGGTCTACATGCAGGAGAGCTCGAGTAACATCCACTGGTATTAAGTCCAGAGGTTGTGAAGCACAACTCTGTACTACATTATATTTTACCTAAGAACTTCAGCCTCTGGTCTCCTTCTATCATACACAGATGTACATAAAACTAAACTATTGAAGAGGAAACGCAAACACGGAGATGAGACTCGACCTTCTCGTGCGCTCTCCTCTGCTCGGGGTCGTGGGGGTGGAGCACCTGCAGCCGGCACACCTCACACAGGTCGCCGTGGAGATATGTACAGTTGTCTTCGTAGTAACAGTGTCCGGCGGCGGCGTACGGACACAGCTGGGGGAGGCCCTGGTAGGCCCCGCCCACCGGGGGAGGAGCTACAGTGAGCACAGGTAAACATACTGAAACTATCTTCATTCATACAGCCATCTATCAGACACCTCATCACATGTTAGGGCGTGTTAGTGTTTTTCTCTGGCCAAATCTATGACAATAATATCTTGACAGTTTCTATGACAACACTCAGCAGCAACATTCAGTGTGCAGCCGATCTGCTCCCATAAACGGGCTTTTCTGTATTTGTTATGGTAGTTTCTGTCTGACATGTCATAAAGTTCAAGACACGGCCAGAACAAGCTTCTCCTCCATTTCCTTGGTTACCAGGGTGACGAGTCCCGCCCCATCTAATATCTGATAGGTTACCTGAAAAGCCTACCAGTGCCTTTCTGAAAAATTGAGTATTTTTAACTAGAAGCGCTCTGGAAAAGGACGCCGGGTGCGGCACATGCGGCCGCATACGCTCCCTCCTCACTGGGAACCATTGAAAAAAAGAAAACACTATATGGACCCTCAGCCTAACTGATTACATAATGGATAGCCACCAGCCAATCAGAAACAGTGTTTTCAGTGTCCAACCTTGTTCCTGTGCTGAGGCGTCCAATCCCGTCCTGATGGCGTCCACGTATGACTGAGGAGCTGCTGCCGTGACCTCTGACCCCAAACTGTCTGCTGCACCCCCGAACATACTGTCAGCACCCAGACCTGAGGGACAGACAGGTGGGGAGACAGACAGGTGGGGAGACAGACAGGCGGAGAGACAGACAGGTGGGGAGACAGACAGGCGGGGAGACAGACAGGCGGAGGGACAGACAGGCGGAGAGACAGACAGGCGGAGGGACAGACAGGCGGAGGGACAGACAGGTGGGGAGACAGACAGGGGGGGGACAGACAGGCGGAGGGACAGACGGGGGGGAGACAGACAGGCGGAGGGACAGACAGGTGGGGAGACAGACAGGTGGGGAGACAGACAGGCGGAGGGACAGACAGGCGGGGAGACAGACAGGCGGAGGGACAGACAGGCGGAGGGACAGACAGGTGGGGAGACAGACAGGTGGGGAGACAGACAGGCGGAGGGACAGACAGGCGGAGAGACAGACAGGTGGGGAGACAGACAGGGGGGGGACAGACAGGCGGAGGGACAGACAGGCGGAGGGACAGACAGGTGGAGGGACAGACAGGTGGGGAGACAGACAGGTGGGGAGACAGACAGGCGGAGGGACAGACAGGTGGGGAGACAGACAGGCGGAGGGACAGACAGGTGGGGAGACAGACAGGCGGAGGGACAGACAGGTGGGGAGACAGAAAGGTGGGGAGACAGACAGGCGGAGGGACAGACAGGCGGAGGGACAGACAGGTGGGGAGACAGACAGGTGGGGAGACAGACAGGCGGAGGGACAGACAGGCGGAGGGACAGACAGGTGGGGAGACAGACAGGCGGAGGGACAGACAGGCGGGGAGACAGACAGGCGGAGGGACAGACAGGCGGAGGGACAGACAGGTGGGGAGACAGACTGCTCAAACTTGCAGCCTTGTAGTCGGTCAGATGGAGGAGCACTTCCTCTGAAGGGTCTGTGTGCTTGTTAAATATTAGCATTTATAAAGATTGACAGCGAGCTGCTCCAGTAAAAACACAGCTGGAGGGTGAAGCTGTGGGAGCAGAGGGAGGCTGACTGTGGCAGATATCGCCTCAGAAACACAGAGCTGACTGAGATTAAATGTAAATCAGCTGTACATTTGTTGCTGCTGTTATATTTATGTTTTTCATGTAGCAAATATAATAAACTGTCTGCAGGCTGCCAGGATACACTGCCTGACCTGCCAAACAGAGTCAGCAGCTATATTCATCTGTCTTTTTATAAGTTTAATCCTTTAAGCAGTCAGAGGCTCCTGCCTGTGTCGTTTATGCAGCTGCGACACCTAACAACACTCATGTAGAAATGATTAGGGCTTTAAATAACCATTATTTTTATGATTGATTCATCTGCAGATTATATTTTTGCTCTTAAAAACACCAGAAAACTAAAAAATCTCCATCAAAATTCCCTAAAGCACAAAGGCATCAAATGTTTTGGTTTGTTCAACCAACAGAAAAAAATCCAAAAATATTCAATTTACTAAAGTTAAAGTAAAAAGTAAAGGCAACAAGTTTTCACACTGGAGGAGCCATCAGAGGACCTGAATGACTGATCAATCATCAATATAGTTGCAGATTCTTTTTCTGTCAATGGAGTAATCGAGTAATGGACTGTAGCATTGATTACAGAGCTCAGTTATACTGAAGGAGCTTTGTCATGTGCAGCGACTTTTCTCAAAAACTGCAATATAATTTGCGATTTTTTATGTGCTCTTTTTGTGGTAAAATTGCAGGATTTGGGAAAAATTGGAAGCAAAGGAAAATAATGCAATTAAACTACCAATGAAGAGTCATATGTAATCACTTCCTGCACGCTGCGATGACGTAAGTTACCACCACGCCAAATGTCACAACTGGTCCAAATCATAAGTGTCTGTTGATTTGGACATTTCATGCAGAGAAGTTGCAGTAATTAAGCAAAATTGCAGCTCTCCCAAATATTGTGGAGATTTCTTGAATTTATGTTAATTACTGCAATTGCAGTGGAGGGAGTGATATAAGAAACAGACACAAGGGGAAAAAAACTACTTTTGTTTATAGTTAAACTGTAACATACAGACTGTAGAAAATCTGAGGCGATTGTATTATAATTTAACTATATTTTAGCACTAAAGGAGGATTTTACAAAACTTAACTGATTATTGTGACATTTTTACCTACGATAATCGCAGCGTGTAAATTTGATACTGGCGCGTCCCTCCACGATTCTTCTTTCAAAGGTGGTTTGAAAGAACATTTCCTTTCATTTTGTTTGTGTTTTCTTTGATGTGGTGTTTCACCGTTTCTCTGTGTTGAAGTTGTCCTGACTGTTGGCATTGTGAGCTCATGTCACATTTTACACTCGTGTGGCAGCAAAGGGAGTGACACACCTGGAGATGCTCCTCTCCTCAGGTGAGCAGCTGAAGCACACCTGTATGCATATTAGTCCAACATGTGAGTGTGTGCAGTGTGTCGGTCACCTCTGTCTCTCAGGACCAGCGGCTTCCTGCCTCCAGCTCTGACTGAAGCCCCGCCTCCAGCTCCTCCTCCACCTGCCTGCTCATCTGAAGCTCCTCCCCCTCCTCTGGATGAAGGTTTGATGTGGTCATACCTGCACACAGGTGACATACCTGACTACCCGCACACAGGTGACATACCTGACTACCCGCACACAGGTGACATACCTGACTACCTGCACACAGGAAGAGATGTAACTCAGTCTGGTGACAGTAAACCCTGAACAAGACTGGATGTTGTCTGTCAGTGTGACAGAGTGTTACCTGTCTGTCAGGTGAGTGTTACCTGTCAGTAGGGGTTGGTGAATAAGAATATGAGAATAAGAATCACGATTCTTATCTCCTACGATGCTAAATTGATTCATAAATGTCAAAAGTTTCTAAATGTTCGTTAATAACATGATGTTGACGGAATGAAAAAGGTGGAACTCACCTGCACACGCTAAAGTTATATCTAGCAGTTAATCTACATAAAATGCAGCGGTTGCAAGCATGTTTTGATTTAATGACTCAATAATTACCTTTGTGAGACAAACATGAAGTATATCATGAATACTTTTTACACGTCACTCAGAGACTAACATCAGCAGAGCGGAGCAGCGAACTCCAGCAGTAACAAATGAGACTAGCTGACCAACACACACTGCAGCATTAAACAGCTTAAACCAACTGTGAGCTGAAGAAAAGGGTTGAACAGCGACGTCTTTCCCCGGAGCTGACGGTGCAGCAGAGAGGCTGCTCTCCACTGCTGGAGACACATTGTTAATAACACAGCGGAGCACTCCGCCTCAGTTTGTTATTCTCATACAGGCAGGACACTGTTGATGCTTACAAATTCAGTCATTCATTTATTCATTCATTCATTCATTCATTCATTCATTAATGCAGTTAACTTTTTAAAATAAAAAGGCTGCAGACCATTTATCTTCACTGTCAGTTGTGTTTCATCTTGTATTTCAGTGGACTCAGGACACCAGTGAATGGCCCCTTTCTATTCATTCAACTGAGAATCGATTCTGAATCAAATCGTGACATTCCCAAAGATTTTCACTCCTACCTGTCAGGTGAGAGTTACCTGTATACCGGTTTTAATTTCCTGTACAATATGAATTTTTCATATACCGCCATACCGGTGCATAGCTGAAACAATAGCTGTAATAGCAGCAAAATACGTAACATTGTTCACCGGCTGTGAAGAGCGCTACGGTTGGGGTAAGCTGTGTGGAGTGTATAGAGAAGGGACCCTGTTAACTGCGCAACCTTCTTACTAATGGTTATAACGTTATAACACAACAATTAATAAGGTACCTCCGTTATTCAGATTGAGATTCAGGCGAACGAGGCCTCGCGACAGTTATTGGGGAAACATCCGTCAGCCTCCTACTGCTTCAGAAGTAAACATGATTTTTACATGAATCACTGGGGAGGAGCTCTTCAGCGTCCAACTACAGGACCTCACGCACCGCTGTGGTAGCAACTTGTCAATCACAAGGTAGCCCCGCCCTAAAGCATACCTTGCTTTATCATCTATTTTACTGTAAACGGGACCATAATTTACAAAATGATCATCATGCTGTATTGAAGAAGACTTGAAACTAGTGATTGAGATCATAAACTCATTAGGAAACTGTTACTAAGGTAACGTCTCATAGACGTTCATACAATCGGACTTCTTTTTGGAGCCAGTGGAGTCGCCCCCTGCTGGCCATTAGAGAGAATGCAGGTTAAAAGCACTTCTGCATTAGCTTCACTCTTCAGACCCGACTGCAGGAACAGCAGCAGTTTCTCTGAGGTAACGTTACTGTACATTGTCTTTCCTGATGGTCCTGTTGCCCTTCTGACTCCATTCTTCATTTTTCTTCTTTCAGTTGCTTTATCTCCTCTCTGTGGACTCGGCTTGTTAAAAATACAGTTGGCCAGTCAAAGTGAAATGACTCACGATCATGTACTTGATTGCTCTTGCACTTAGTTGTTTTAGTTTCCTTATAGTCTAACCGCAGTGAAAGTCAGCCTCATACATGTAAACAAACCAGCGTGCACGGATGAATATGTGGGTGGTTCGGTTAGCAGGCAAACTGCCCGGATATAGATCTCTATGTGGTTAGCCATAATGCTGCCACAGGCAGCTAGTTCCTGTGTTAACTTTCATTCAGACTCACAAACAAACTTTTTAAGCGATTCATGTAAAATCTGTGTACTCCTGACAGTAGAATGAGCCACTATGAAAGCGTATAAAGGCCCAGTCATGAAAAGAAATGCTGTGATATACCATCACATATATACTGCATGAATCTTAAAAAATACTATGATACAAATTTTTGGTCATACTGCCCAGCTCTACTGTCAGGTGAGTGTTACCTGTCAGGTGAGTGTGAGTGTTACCTGTCAGGTGTGTGAGTGTTACCTGTCAGGTGAGTGTGAGTGTTACCTGTCAGGTGAGTGTGAGTGTTACCTGCAGCGTTCTCCGTAGGCACACACTCCTCTCTGGTAGAACTTGCAGATGGTGGAGGGTTTACTGGTGGTCGGGTCGTGAGAGAACAGGCAGCGGCTTCCCTCCCTACATACACCGTGGAGGAAATACCTGCAACACACACACCTGTTACACCTACTGCACAGCAGGTGACATCAGCAAACACACACTCATCACCATGGCAACAATCAGCAGATTCCAAAAAACACACACTAATCACCGTGGCAACAAGACAACCTGCTCTGTGAATAGCTGGCAAGTGTCTGTGTTCACCTCAAACTATTTAATAAACTGCAGGTAACCATAGCAACGATACTGATGTTACAGGTCGCACACTCAAGGACCTCTGATAACCTTCTCAAGAACCCCTTAAATTTCTTCAAGGACCGTAGGAACCTCTTCAAGGCCCTATGAGACCACGTCAAGCACGTCTGTAACCTGTTCCAGGACCCCTGGATGTCTGTGGAGGACGCTGTGACGTCAGGGGACACCGTGTGACGTCAGAGAAATCTCAGCAGTGATCTCCTGACTCATCAGCTCAGGTGTGTTTACCTGCAGCTCAGTGTTGCTGTTTCACACGGAGCTGACAGGACTTCAGAGCGGACAGAGTTTAAACTTCCAGTGACGACGGAACACAAGCTAACAGCTAGCAGCTAACAGCTAAAAACATTAGCACGAGGCTAACGCGTGCGCAGTGATCTGAGTGACAGACAGCGCGCGAGACGGAGAGACAGAGCGACAGGTGACAGACAGACAGGTGACGGGCTCACAGACTCACCTGCAGGTCACCTGTTTGGTGCTCATCGTCCTCGCGCAGCTTCTGCTCTTCCAGCTTCGGAGTTGTCCTTCGGTGTCCCGTTTAAACCGCTCCGACTGACTCAGCAGCCACAGCAGGAAGGTTCCTCTGAACTCTTCTTCTTCTTGCTGTTTACTGGCGAAGCGTTCGCGCCACCTGCTGTGTGGAGTGTGAACTAGCGTTATTAAACAAACAAGGAAATAAAAATAAATACAATTTTTTTTAAAAACAACCTATATTTCAGCCCAGTTTCTCTCAGATAAAGGAAAAGCTGTCTGACCTGATGGTAAAATCATTTTCAGAAGTTCCTCTCATAGTGACTAACAAACAATCTTATACTGAACTGGTAAATTCCACATACAAAAGTCTTTCCCCACCATACCTGTTTTTTTGGCTGAATCTAATTTACACTTGGAAAGTCTATATACACTGATGTATTATGAAGAATTATTTTCTGTGTCCCCTGATTAACTTCATGGTGTTCTTCAGTGTAATTATTGTTTGCTTATTGTTTTTTGGAAATTATTTGATTATGTTGTAAGGATCTTATTAACAGGCACAAGCCCAAAAATAATGATCCCAAAATACAAAGGTTACTGTTCATCAACTCTTACAGTCGTAACCCTGCTCTCATTAAAAGGTTTTTCAGGTGATTCTGAAAATAATGCCACCAAGGCTAAAGTGTCCTTTAAAAGGTTCAATATGACTTTATTTATTATTTTTATTTATTTTAGACATTTCTTATATTTTATTTACTTCTATTTACATATAATTATGTTCTGCACATTTCGGTTTAAATGCTGAATGCCTGTATGTTCGTAATGTTCAATTAAAAAATGATTACTCTTTGATGTACTCGTACTTTAGTTGAGTATTTCCATTTTATGCTGCTTTATACCTTTACTGCAGATTCAGATTTCACACACAAAACACACAAAGAGTTTATTAAAAATGATGCATAGATGTTATAGATGAAACTAGAGCTGCAACTAACGATTATTTTCATCATCAAATAATCTGTCGATTATTTTCTCCATTAATTGATTAGTTGTTTGGTCCATAAAATGTCAGAAAATGGTGAAAAATGTGGATCAGTGTTTCCCAAACTCTAAGCTGACGTCCTCACGTCTTGTTTTGTCCACAACACAAAGATATTCAGTTTACTAAAGAGAGACTAAAGAAACCAAGTGATTAATCGATTATCAAAGTAGTTGGTGATTAATTTAATAGTTAGCAACTAATCAATTAATTGTTGCAGCTCTAGATGAATCTACCCAACACAAAATAACTGCAACCATTATTTGATTAATCAATTAGTTGATCAATAGAAGATTCTTTGGTTGCTACTTAGATAACTGATATAAAATACTTTTTCTAGCTTCTTTACTTTTTCAATTCTACTGCTCTGGCTTCACCAGAGGCTCCGCCCCCACCTGTCACCTGGTCCACTTCCTGTCCGTCTACCTGTCCGTCCACCTGTCTGCCTATCTGTCTGTCTACCTGTGTACCTGTCCGTCCACCTGTCTGCCTACCTGTCTGCCTACCTGTCTGCCTACCTGTCTACCTGTCCGGACCCCTCATGGAGCTCAGAGACCTGCTGCGGTTCAGTCACTGCGGCCGGACCGTCTACACGTTGGACGGCTCGGCGGCTCCCGCCGGGCTGCGGTGCCCAGTGTGCAGGCAGGCGGTGCAATTTGGCCTGACGGAGGCTCCGGTCCGGATCAGGGCTCCGGTCAGAAACGGACACCGCGCGAGCTGCTGCTTCCTCATGACGTCACAGCAGGGAGCGGCTGGCTTCAGGTAAACTGACAGAATCCAGCTGCAGCCTTCATCACAGCTCCACATTATTTACATCAGAAACGGTTTTTCTATATTTACTAGGACTTAAAAGCATCTGGTAATATTGTTCAAAGTACTTCACGTCCACAGCATGTTTTTAAATACAAAACTTTATTCAACAAAAAAAGTTGTAGCCTACATATTAAAACAGGAACACAACAGTCAGTCAGGAACAAAAACAAAATAAAGCAATGCAATGAGACACATAAATATTCAAAATAAGTTGAAAATGTAATAATTCATAATTAAATAATTATAAGACCTCAGCCACCTGTTATTGTGTGCCAGTGTTTGCATTATTAATGTGTGTGATGTTTTTATTGAATTAGTATCAGACAGAAATGCTGCACATGTTGTTATTTAATGTTTTATGAAACATGATCAGCTGTTTGTCTCCACAGAGAAGAAAACCAGTCTGAGCTCCATGTGGGCGTCTCCACCTCTGCAGGTAACAGCTGCTTATTCATATTCATACATTCATTCTATTCTATTAATGTGTTATTACAGGTGTGTTTATGGTAATGTGTTATTACAGGTGTGTTTATGGTAATGTGTTATTACAGGTGTGTTTATAGTAATGTGTTATTACAGGTGTGTTTATAGTAATGTGTTATTACAGGTGTGTTTATGGTAATGTGTTATTACAGGTGTGTTTATGGTAATGTGTTATTACAGGTGTGTTTATAGTAATGTGTTATTACAGGTGTGTTTATGGTAATGTGTTATTACAGGTGTGTTTATGGTAATGTGTTATTACAGGTGTGTTTATGGTAATGTGTTATTACAGGTGTGTTTATGGTAATGTGTTATTACAGGTGTGTTTATGGTAATGTGTTATTACAGGTGTGTTTATGGTAATGTGTTATTACAGGTGTGTTTATGGTAATGTGTTATTACAGGTGTGTTTATGGTAATGTGTTATTACAGGTGTGTTTATGGTAATGTGTTATTACAGGTGTGTTTATGGTAATGTGTTATTACAGGTGTGTTTATGGTAATGTGTTATTACAGGTGTGTTTATGGTAATGTGTTATTACAGGTGTGTTTATAGTAATGTGTTATTACAGGTGTGTTTATGGTAATGTGTTATTACAGGTGTGTTTATGGTAATGTGTTATTACAGGTGTGTTTATAGTAATGTGTTATTACAGGTGTGTTTATGGTAATGTGTTATTACAGGTGTGTTTATGGTAATGTGTTATTACAGGTGTGTTTATGGTAATGTGTTATTGCAGGTGTGTTTATGGTAATGTGTTATTACAGGTGTGTTTATGGTAATGTGTTATTGCAGGTGTGGTGTTCAGTTACACAGAGGAGGGGGTGACCTGTCAGCAGCAGGGATGGGAGCAGAGCATCATCGTCCCTCTGGTCGCCCCTGGCAACCACATCCTCAGCTTCACGACACTGTGGGACAAACACCTGGAGACGTTCGCTCACCTGGGCATCTGGACACCAGACAGGTGCTTCACTGTCTCTGACCTGTCTGTCTCTCTGACCTGTATGTCTCTCTGACCTGTATGTCTCTCTGACCTGTCTGTCTCTCTGACCTGTATGTCTCTCTGACCTGTATGTCTCTCTGACCTGTCTGTCTCTCTGACCTGTATGTCTCTCTGACCTGTCTGTCTCTCTGACCTATCTGTCTCTCTGACCTGTATGTCTCTCTGACCTGTATGTCTCTCTGACCTGTCTGTCTCTCTGACCTGTATGTCTCTCTCTGACCTGTCTGTCTCTCTGACCTGTATGTCTCTCTGACCTGTATGTCTCTCTGACCTGTCTGTCTCTCTGACCTATCTGTCTCTCTGACCTGTATGTCTCTCTCTGACCTGTCTGTCTCTCTCTCTGATCTGACCTGTCTGTCTCTCTGACCTGTATGTCTCTCTCTGATCTGACCTGTCTGTCTCTCCGACCTGTCTGTCTCTCCGACCTGTCTGTCTCTCTGACCTGTCTGTCTCTCTGACCTGTCTGTTTTTCTGACCTGTCTGTTTTTCTGACCTGTCTGTCTCTCTCTGACCTGACCTGTCTGTCTGCAGGTTTCAGGAGGAGAGGGAGTTTGGCTCTTGTTGCTATGGTTTCGCTCTGGGCTTCATTAACCATCTGATGAGGTCACAGGGACACCAGCCAATCAGCAGAGATCGTTTCACAGCTCAGTTTGTGCTGCCAAGGATGGAGACGACCTCCAGATACCTGTCGGTGTACCAGCACGTCTGTCACCACGGATACTACAGCACCACAGTGTAGGACTCTTCCAGCATCTCTGAACTACCCGCTGGCTGGGTGTATTTACTGGAACACTCAGGTTTCCCAGCATCCCTGAACTACCCGCCAGCTCGGTGTATTTACTGGGATTTTCAGACAGTTTTGTAAGAAGCCTTTGATTGAGGGGGACAGATCTCGACCTGGAGAACACGTGTCCCCTGGGCGGATGTGGTTCTTTTTCGTGGTTTTCATGAGACATCCAGCAGGGGGCGGTGAAGATAAATCAGGACTTTTAGATGCAGTAAAAGAGCAAATAACTTTTGGAGTTTGTTCAAACAGCGAACAAGAAGATTTCATCACATTTCTGAGCTCCTGCATGGCAGTGAGCGCCTGTAAAGGTCATAAGATTATATTCAGCTTCAGCTGGATTTCAATAACTGACATTTCTGTGAAGCTGATATTGAAACATCAGCTGTAGATTTATCAAGAACATGCTCAGATGTTTATGACTGACTTCATTTTAAAGAAATAAATGTGGAACATTTTACATTTAACAATATTCATTGTGGGATAATTGTGGAGAAAAAAAGAAATGAAATTAGTTGTAAATAATATAGTTTTAGTAGTAAGTATTTCATAAATAAAAGCAGTTATTAATGACTCAAAAGCTTTATGGAACAAACTAAATTACTTGTCTGTTTAAATAAAGTTTATTGTGTGCAGCCGGCGTCTCTTGGTTTGATCAGATTCAATCACTAAATATCATACCTAACCTACCTTCAGCCAATCAGAAGCCAGGATTCTTTGCAATCATGATCCATATTTTCTCTTTAACTTTCAGTGAAAATTTACTTGAGGAAATATTCATCATGTTGGTGTAGAAATCTAATTTTTCAAACATCTATAAATATATATACACCAAGGTGTGATACTGTATATAATAATAATCTTTATTTATACAACACTTTTTAAAATCCATGTTACAAAGAGCTTCACAAAGGCAGCAAAATAAAACAGACAAATCATTAAATCATTAGGTTTTTAAAAAACACTATAATGTATAAAAAAACAATTTAGATAAGATAAAATGAGAAATTTAAAAAGAAATAAAAATAGAAATAAAAGACAGATTAAAGAAAATAAAACTGAAGTAAAAATCAGGAAAGGCTGTCTGATAAAAGTCTGTTTTAAGAAGAAACTTAAAAGAAATCACTGAGGCTTGATATGTTCCAACAGGGAACCAGCAGAAAGTTTTGCCGTGTGCTGAAACCATAGACTGTAAAAAAAATAATGGACGTAGCCACTGTGACGTCACCTGTTGGTTTGTGGACTCCCGTTTTGAAGCCTTGAGTTTGACGGTCTTGCCATCTTGGATTTTTGGAGCCAGAAGTGACCATATTTGGATGAGAGGATGTAGCTGACCCTAACGCTAGCTGCTAGCTTGGTTAGCACAGTGCATTTAATTTAATTAGCTAATGCTAATTATTGCTAGTGAAAAACAGGCTTAAAACCATTAAAACAAAATGTACTTACCGGAAAAACTGAACACCCGACTCCTGAGAGGCTCTTTTAGTTCAACCAAACACTGAACAAGACTTTTTTAGGCGACCAAAATGTTACAATTAACTTTCATGAACTGAAAACACACTGAAATAGCGACAGCTACACCTATACTCAGCATCTGTGGATCTAACAGACAGGTACATCTGTATATCATCAACAATGGAAAGAGACACGTTGACTATGAATAATATGACTAAGGGAAAGCATGTATAAAGAAAAGAAAGAAGGGTCCCAAAATTGACCCTTGTGGCACACCATACTCAACAGAAGGAAATGAAGAGACATAGCTGAACCTCTTATTCGACAGTAAGATGAAACCTATTCTAAAGCTGTACCAGTGCCCATAATATATAATGTAAACATGATGAACTTTGTAGTCCCGGGAGGTGCAAACATGTGATCAATCAATCAGTTAATCAATCAATCAATCAATCAATCAAACTTTATATGTACATCACCTTTCATACAGGTTATAATAAGAGAGAAGAAATGTAGACAGTAAACAGAAAAAACAACTTGACACTAATGCACGACAAATAAAAATTATGAAAATGTAATAAAATAAATTAATTTAAAAGCTATTTTTTTATAATTATAATAATTATAATAATAATAAAATAGAATTAAATAAAAACTATAAAAATAACATTTTACAACATAAATACAATCAAATAAGTGGATTAAATAAAGTAAATAATGTCTCTAAATCAGGTTTTAATTTTAAATCATCAACACTTCCTACTGCTCCGAGCCGCTGGAACATGTGACAGAATCACATGTGACAGAATCACATGTGACAGAAGCACATGTGACAGAATCACATGTGACAGAACCACATGTGACAGAATCACACGTGACGTAAATGTCTCGCACACGTGACGTCTGTCCACATGTGACAGTCCTCAGACACACCTGAGCTGACAGATCAGATCTCAGTCAGACAGGTGAGATGCAGCTTCTGGCCTACATACAGTTCAGGGTCAGAGAGAAACTCGCTCTGCCCCCAAAAACATGCCTCTGGATTGAAATAGGTCCTAAAATTTTAAGAACTTGGGTATTTTTAAGGTTGGTTCGGTACTTTTGGTGTAATTTATGGTCACACTGCAGCTTCTCCTCTCTGTCCCTGCAATTCTTTAGTGATGAAAAAGAACCGATGAGGAACATCGATAAGAGTATCAATAATACCCATCCCTGGGATAGGTATAATCAATAAATGTCACACAGTGTTTGAATGGTTGGGATAAATGTGACCTAACATTTATTATCAAAACTTTACAGGCAAACATTTTATACAGCAGAAAACACATCTGTAAAATGTTACTTGTAAATATTTCTCCTAATGCCACCAAAAGTTATCTTGACTAAATATTGCATGTTGTCTTTGTTTGGTTTTAGATCTCACTGTAAAAAAACAGTAATATTCCAGCAGCTGGGAGCCAATAAAATACTGAAAATTACCATCTAATAAACTGCAGTAATCTTCTGTAATTAAACTACAGTTTATAGATTTTTTATGAAATCTTGTGTATTTTTTGGCTTTTTAATGATAAGCGCCAGTTTCCATGACAACGCTCCCAAACAGTAGAATAGGTGAGCTGGTGGTCACATGACTGTCTATCTGACAGGACCTGCAACCTGATAGGTCAGAGCCGGGCAGTGATGTCATCTGATAGGCTGTAACCCAGCAACCGGGTGTGACACCGAGGAGGAGAGAAGAAGAAAACAGACAACAGACAAACAGAAGGCAGGAGGAGAGAGGAGGAACAGGTGAGGAGGAGAGAGTAGGGAACAGGTGAGGAGGAATAGGTGAGAGGGAACAGGACAGGTGAGGAGGAGAGCGGAGGAACAGGTGAGGAGGAACAGGGCAGGTGAGGAGGAACGGGTGAGGAGGAGAGAGTAGAGAATAGGTGAGGAGGAATAGGTGAGAGGGAACAGGACAGGTGAGGAGGAGAGAGGAGGAACAGGTGAGGAGGAGAGAGTAGGGAACAGGTGAGGAGGAATAGGTGAGAGGGAACAGGACAGGTGAGGGGGAGAGAGGAGGAACAGGTGAGGACAGGTAAGGAGGAACAGGTGAGGAGGACAGAGGAGGAACAGGTGAAGAGGAGAAGGTGAGGAGAAACAGGTGAGGAGAAGAGAGGAGGAACGGGTGAGGGGAGAGAGGAAGGTGAGGAGAAAGGAGGAACAGGTGAAGAGGAAAAGGTGAGGAGGAACAGGTGAGGAGGAGAGAGGAGTAACAGGTGAGGAGGAGAGAGGAGGAACAGGTGAGGGGAAACGGGTGAGGAGAGCAGGTGAGGAGTAAAAAGAAGACTTGAGGAGTAAAAGTAGACTTGAGGAGGTTCGAGGTTGGAGTTAAGTTGAGGAGGTTGGAGGTGGAGTTAAGTTGAGGAGGAGGGGGAGGTGAAGGAGGAGTAGCAGCGATGGAGCGCAGTGTGATCCGGCTGACTCACTGTCAGAAACAGATCTTCTGTTTCTCGGTACCGGAGGAGTGTCCGAGCTGTGGGGAGGAGCTAAGAGGGAGAAGACTGCAGGAGGCACCGGTCAGCCTGCCCTCCCCCCTCACCAATGCACACAAGAGCTCCTGCTGCCTGCTGATCGCACCTGCCGACGACAACAGGTATACACAACCATCACCAATAGGTAGATACATACAGGTATACACAACCATCACCAATAGGTAGATACATACAGGTATACACAACCATCACCAACAGGTAGAGACATACAGGTATACACAACCATCACCAACAGGTAGATAAATGCAGGTATACACAACCATTACCAATAGGTAGATACATGCAGGTATACACAACCATCACCAACAAGTAGATACATACAGGTATACACAACCATCACCAACAGGTAGATACATACAGGTATACACAACCATCACCAACAGGTAGATACATGCAGGTATACACAACCATTACCAATAGGTAGATACATGCAGGTATACACAACCATCACCAACAAGTAGATACATACAGGTATACACAACCATCACCAACAGGTAGATACATACAGGTATACACAACCATCACCAACAGGTAGATACATACAGGCATACACAACCATCACCAATAGGTAGATACATACAGGTATACACAACCATCACCAACAGGTAGATACATACAGGTATACACAACCATCACCAACAGGTAGATACATACAGGTATACACAACCATCACCAACAGGTAGATACATACAGGTATACACAACCATCACCAACAGGTAGATACATACAGGTATACACAACCATCACCAATAGGTAGATACATACAGGTATACACAACCATCACCAACAGGTAGATACATACAGGTATACACAACCATCACCAACAGGTAGATACATACAGGTATACACAACCATCACCAACAGGTAGAGACATACAGGTATACACAACCATCACCAACAGGTAGATACATACAGGTATACACAACCATCACCAACAAGTAGATATATACAGGTATACACAACCATCACCAACAGGTAGATACATACAGGTATACACAACCATCACCAACAGGTAGATACATACAGGTATACACAACCATCACCAACAGGTAGATACATACAGGTATACACAACCATCACCAACAGGTAGATACATACAGGTATACACAACCATCACCAACAGGTAGATACATACAGGTATACACAACCATCACCAACAGGTAGATACATACAGGTATACACAACCATCACCAACAGGTAGATACATACAGGTATACACAACCATCACCAACAGGTAGATACATACAGGTATACACACCCATCACCAATAGGTAGATACATACAGGTATACACAACCATCACCAACAGGTAGATACATACAGGTATACACAACCATCACCAACAGGTAGATACATACAGGTATACACAACCATCACCAACAGGTAGATACATACAGGTATACACAACCATCACCAACAGGTAGATACATACAGGTATACACAACCATCACCAACAGGTAGATACATACAGGTATACACAACCATCATCAACAGGTAGATACATACAGGTATACACACCCATCACCAACAGGTAGATACATACAGGTATACACAACCATCACCAACAGGTAGATACATACAGGTATACACAACCATCACCAACAGGTAGATACATACAGGTATACACAACCATCACCAACAGGTAGATATATACAGGTATACACAACCATCACCAACAGGTAGATACATACAGGTATACACAACCATCACCAACAGGTAGATACATACAGGTATACACAACCATCACCAACAGGTAGATACATACAGGTATACACAACCATCACCAACAGGTAGATACATACAGGTATACACAACCATCACCAATAGGTAGATACATACAGGTATACACAACCATCACCAACAGGTAGATACATACAGGTATACACACCCATCACCAACAGGTAGAGACATACAGGTATACACAACCATCACCAACAGGTAGATACATACAGGTATACACACCCATCACCAACAGGTAGAGACATACAGGTATACACAACCATCACCAACAGGTAGATACATACAGGTATACACAACCATCACCAACAGGTAGATACATACAGGTATACACACCCATCACCAACAGGTAGAGACATACAGGTATACACAACCATCACCAATAGGTAGATATATACAGGTATACACAACCATCACCAATAGGTAGATATATACAGGTATACACAACCATCACCAACAGGTAGATACATACAGGTATACACATATTTAAAGAAATTTAATTTAATTTATATTAACACAGTATAAACCAGTTTAAACCAGTTTAATTTATACAACATGACACCTTCAGCTGGTTCACTAGAAGCCTCTCTTGTTTTTAGACCCACTTTAAAAGAGGATATCTGTATTGCTCTTAAAGCTATTGATCCGAAAAGTCCCCAGAACCAGACAACCTAGAACCCTTCCTATTAAAGGTTGCAGCTGAAATTATTGCTAAGTCCATAGCACACATCTAGAGATTTATAGATTTTATATGAAATCTTGTGGATTTTTTGGCTTTTTAATGAGTGCTGGTTTCCATGACGACGCTCCCAAACAGTAGACCAGATGAGCTGGTGGTCACATGACTGTCTATCTGACAGAACCCATCTCTAGTTGCAGTCTACAGTCAAATTCAATCCCATCATTATGGAAGGCAGCCTATGAGCTTCCTTTATTAAAGGGTGGAGATCCTTCAGATCTTAACAATTACTGCCCAATTTGGAAGCTCAAGTAAACTGTCGACTGAAACAATTTCTGGCAGATCATGACATTCAACAGATTTACAGTCAGGTTTTAGAGCAGGGAACAGCACTGTCACAGCAACTATGCTGGTATTAAATGATAATGTCAATACCCTGGACAAAAAACAACACTGTGCTGCTTTATTTGTTAATCTGTCAAAAGCATTTGACTCTGTAAACCATGAGCTATTGCTAAATAGATTAAATGATATCGGAATACGGGTCACAGCTATAAAATGTTTCAGTTATTATGTTACAGAGCACACAAAGTGTTTTTACAGATGGTCTTAAATCAGACTTTTTAGAGATTTCCAAGGGTGTCCCCCGAGGTTCAATTTTAGCTCCCATTTTATTTTCTGTATTTATAACAACATTGGAAAGGATTTGAAAACTGCTAAATTGCACCTTTACACAGACGACAGTAGCGTACCCAGTTGCCCTCTCTAAGCCAAGCCATTAATGAGCTTCAGATAGCATTTCAACAGCTTCGGGTCTCACTACATGGGCTCAAGTTAGTTCTTAATGCAAAGAAAACCAAATTCATGACTTTTTCCAGGGCTCGTTCCCATTCCCCAGGTAACACAAATCTCTAAATGGGGACTCCATCAAAAAAGTGTCATCATATAAGTATTTAGCTATTCGGTTGGATGACAAACTTTCTTTCAAAGTACACATTGAACATTTTGTGAAGAAGCTGAAACTAAGGATATGTTTTTATTTTTGAAACAAGGCTTTAACATGTCAGCCAGGAAAAAAACATGCGCAGACTTCCTTTGTAAGTGTTTTGGACTGTGGTGATATTGTCTACATGCATGCTGCCTCTTACACACTCCACCTTTTAGATTCTATGTACCACAGCGCTCTACGATTTATAACCAACTCTGGTTTCTGTACTCATCATTGTACGCTTTATGAAGAGACTGGCCGTCACTAAGTCTACATAGACAACTTCATTTGTATATTTTTACATACAAGGCCATGTTGGGTAAACTCCCCTCATATATATGTAACACAATATAAACCAGTATAAACCAGAATAAACTAAAGCAGTTTAATTCATATTAACACAGTATACACCAGTATAAAAGATGCATTTGTTACTTCTAGGTTGGATTATTGTAATTCTTTATTGTCAGGCTGCCCTAACAAGTCTCTAAAGACTCTCCAGCTGGTCCAGAATGCAGCTGCACGTGTACTAACAAAAACTAGGAAAAGAGATCATATTTCTCCCATTTTAGCTTCTCTGCATTGGCTTCCTGTAAAATCCAGAATAATAGAATTTAAAATCCTTCTCCTCACCTACAAAGCCCTTAATGGTCAGACACCATCATATCTTAAAGAGCTCATAGTACCTTATTACCCCACTAGAACACTGCGCTCCCAGAATGCAGCTTACTTGTGGTTCCTAGAGTCTCCAAAAGTAGAATGGGAGGCAGAGCCTTCAGCTATCAGGCTCCTCTCCTGTGGAACCATCTTCCAGATTCAGTCCGGGGGGCAGACACCCTTTCTACGTTTAAGAGTAGGCTTAAAACTTTCCTTTATGATAAAGCTTATAGTTAGGGCCGGCCAGGCTTGCCTTGGACCGGCCCTTAGTTATGCTGCTATAGGCCTAGACTGCCGGGGGACTTCCCATGATGCACTGAGCTCCTCTCTCCTCCTCTTCCTCTCCATCTGTACACATTCATGTACCATTAATGCATGTTACTAACTTGGCTTCTTCCCTGGAGTGTTTTTGCTTTCTTGTCTCACCTGCTTGACCTGCTCTCTGTGAAAAGTGCCCTGAGATAACTTCTGTGATTTGGCGCTATATAAATAAATTGATTGATAAACCAGTTTAAACCAGTATATGTAACCAGTGTGTGTTCTGCTGTTGATTCCTCAGGGAGTTTGACGGGACATCAGATCTTCACACCGGCATCTCCAACACTGCAGGTGGGGCTCAGGGGTTTGTGGTTTAACAAGCAGGCAGAAAACAGTTTGGAAGGGTTACTGACCATCCACTGACCAATACCGCTAGTATTAGCGTAGCCTCAGAAGTCCTGACCTCAGCTGCATGATTCACACTCCCTCCAAATCTGAACTAAACTAGCGCCAGGTGACTCCTGAATAAAGGCGTACCTGTGGCCAATGTTAGCATCAGATGACTCCTGAATGTAGGCGTACCTGTGGCCAATGTTAGCATCAGGTGACTCCTGAATGAAGGCATACCTGTGGCCAATGTTAGCATTAGGTGACTCCTGAATAAAGGCGTACCTGTGGCCAATGTTAGCATCAGATGACTCCTGAATGTAGGCGTACCTGTGGCCAATGTTAGCATCAGGTGACTCCTGAATGAAGGCGTACCTGTGGCCAATGTTAGCATCAGGTGACTCCTGAATGAAGGCATACCTGTGGCCAATGTTAGCATCAGGTGACTCCTGAATGAAGGCATACCTGTGGCCAATGTTAGCATCAGGTAACTCCAGAATGTAGGCGTACCTGTGGCTAACGTTAGCATCAGGTGACTCCTGAATGTAGGCGCAGCTAAGAACACACAACATGAGAATAAGACAACATTTATCCTACTCTGGAGCATCTGTCAGCTGATCACAGAGACCACACTGATATCAACCCTCCATTAGTACAGCTGACAGCGAGCATACCGACCCCCAAGTGTCAAAGTATTGGAGCGTTACTGAGATTAGTAACTGTAATCTAATGTACTTGTGATATCCTCCTGTGTGTGTGTGTGTCGAAGGAGAGTTCCGACACTGGGTCTCAAATCCTGGTCTCCCAGACCACAGATGACTGCACTAACCACTCATCCAAAGGTTCAACCTGCAAGCCAAGGGCCAGCGCATCTAGTCATCTGTGGTCCTTACTTTCAAGAGAGCATGGGCCTGCACCGTGACATTACCCCCTCCTTCAGGAAGCATAACCTTGCACTTAAGGCTTCCTGCTCCCTCACACTACTGGGCACATTTGCTTCTAATGGCCTCACAGTCCATCCCACTTCTGACACTAAATGAAGCAGGTTTTTTCTACCACCTTAGGAAACAAAGTTTAAAACCTTAGCAAACAAAGTTTGAAAGAAAGTGTTGCTGTCTAATAAAATGTGGGAAGTACCTGAAAACATTACTGTACTGCAGAGGGGAGATGAAACTTTTGTTTGCTAAGGTGGTAGAAGAGAACCCTCCTTCGCTTCATTTAGTGTCAGAAGTGGAATGGTAGACTGTGAGGCCATTGGAAGTGTGTGCACCCGGAGGTGTGAGGGAGCTGGAAGGCTGAAACACGGGGGCCGGTGTGTCAGTGTGTGTGTGTTTACCTGGGTTTGGGGACAGTTTCCGGTATAAACACAGATCAGTAGTCGTCATGGGGACCAAAGCCCGGCCCTAATGAGGTAAAACGTCATTTCTGAGGTCCTGGTTAAGGTTAGGGTTAGGCTGTCCATGATGAATGGAAGTCAATGCAATTCCCTAACAAGGATAGCTGTGTGTGTGTATGTGTGTACAGGAGTTGTGTATAACTACACTCGAGGGGGAGTGCGTAGAGACCACAGTGGGTGGGAGCGCTGCGTCAGCATTCCTCTGGTCCGACCGGACATGTTCCACCTGCTAGCTCAGTGGGACCAGTACCTGGACCGCTTCTCTGACGGACCTATGTGGGACCCGGCCTGGCACAGGTACATCTACACCTGTCCACTTTACACATGCCGACCATTAGAAGATCTCTTCATAATGCACTTACACTGTAAGTGACGGAGGATTTTGTCCTCTGTCACTTACAGTGTAAGTCCCCTTTCTGTGCAAAAATGTATTTCAAGTTTCGAGGTTTATTGTCATTTCCTTGTAACAATGTAGAATCATTACCAGTAATGAAAATCTTAGACTCAGAGCCAACTCAACTTTACATAATAAATAAAATAAGTCAAATAGTGTTAAAAGTAGCCAACAAACGCAAAAGGGCAATAAGTAAAAAGCAGGCCTATTTAGTGATTAAAATAAAACAGTATTTACATAGTAATTATAAGGTCTTGAGAGCAAGGAAAATAAAAGTATAATAATAATAACAGCAACAGTAATAATAATAATATAATACCAATAATTTTAATAAATATAATAACGAGAATAATAACCTTAAGTATCTTAAATAGTCTTAGGAAAAACAGGTATGCAATGTGACTTAGTCTATATAAGTAATGTAAAAAAAATGGATGGGCACCAGTAAACAGTATGTAACCATTAGTCATTCAGTCACAAACTTTACACAACCTTTCAGATGTGTGAAGTCAGTGTTATTGTGTGCCATTGTTACTGTAGTGTACTGTAGTCTGTAGTCTCTGAACATGCTGGTTTGGGTCCAGATGCTCCTGTAGCACCTGCCAGACAGCATGAAGAGTCTGTGGCTGGGGTCAGGGGCGTGTGAACTGGAGTGGGTCTAATGTGGTGGGCAGGGAGGATGTAATGTGAGCTTTGATTATACGTTCAAAGCACTTCATGGCACTGGAGGTAAGTGCTCTTCAGGACTGGGATGATGGTTGTCTTCTTGAAACATGTAAGGACCACAGACTGGAGCAGGGAAAGGTTAAAGATGTCTGTGAAAGCATCTGCCAGTTCGTAGGCACATGCTTTGAGAGCATGGCCCAGGGTATTGTCCAGACCAGGAGCTTTGTATGTGTTTAGGATTTATACATGTCCGCCTGAGATATTTGAAGAGGGCTGTTGTCCTGCTCTAGCATAACCTCCGGCATGGTGTGATTCTCAAAGCAAGCATAGAAGGCGTTCAGCTCCTCTGAAAGAGAAGAACCCGGCCTTCCTGTATTCACCTGGGTCTCTGGAGTCGAAGGCTGCTGTCAGTGGTCTGAACGCCAAACACACCTCTCCTTTAACCCAGGGCTTCTGGTTAGGATAGGTCCATACAGTCACCTGCAGTACAACATCATTGATACATTTGATTATGTAACCCGTTACATATTCAGTGTAATCATTGATGTTGTTGTTTGCAGCGGTCCAGAAAACGTCCCAGTCTGTAGTGCAGAAACAGTGACGCAGGGCGTCGTCTGATTGGTCAGTCCAGCACTGTACTGTACGCATCACAGGCTGCTCTCTCTTCAGTATCTGCCTGTAGGCTGGCAGCAACAGGACCATGGCATGATCTGATTTGCTGAAGGCTTGGTGGGGGTGGGTTTTGTAGGCATGTCCGTACGGAGTTTAAACATGGTCCAGGATGTTTGCACCTTGTGTTGGAAAATGTACATGCTAGTGGTATTTCGGCAAAACTTTCTTTAGGTTGGCACACCGCTGAAAAACACCGCTGTGACATTACAGTTCTTAGTGTCCTGTTGGAAGGCCAGTCTGATTCTTAGTTCATCTAGCTTATTGTCCAGGGATTGAACATTCACTAGGAGAAGGATAGGAAGTGAGGAACAGTGTTGTCTGTTCTTCAGCCTGACCAGGACCACCTCTTTTCCCCCTTTTCCTCCAGCGTTGCTTCTGCCCAGGTAGCCAAGGTGAGTTAAATCCAACCAGAGAAAGGTCTGTTGGAGTAGTTCAAGATTGTGAATATAATTCACCAGAATTATACTTTAAAACATAATTATACTCTGAACAGTTTTCTATTGTATGTCCCTGACATCTGTCTCCCTCTCTCTCTCTCTGTCTGTCTGTCTCTCTCTGTCTCTCTCTCAGGTTCGATGAGGAGAACCATAACTGCTTCAGCTTCTGTCTTCAGTTCGTGAACAGCGTCCTGGCCGCGGAGGGACGCAGCACTTTGAGCAGAGAGACGTTCACTCACAGCTTCATCCTGCCGAGGATGAGGAGGGTCAACAAATACACCACGCTGTACCAACACATCCAGAGACACCAATACTACATGGTGGACAGGCAGGAGGACAGACAGGAGGCCTGAGGAGGACAGGCAGGAGGACAGACAGAAGGCCTGAGGAGGACAGGCAGGAGGACAGACAGGAGGCCTGAGGAGGACAGGCAGGAGGACAGACAGGAGGCCTGAGGAGGACAGGCAGGAGGACAGACAGGAGGCCTGAGGAGGACAGGCAGGAGGACAGACAGAAGGCCTGAGGAGGACAGGCAGGAGGACAGACAGGAGGCCTGAGGAGGACAGACAGGAGGTGAATGACCCTCTGCTTACCATCACATACTACACCAAAGGAAAAGTCATGGTCCAAGGATATGAAGCCAACCTGGAGTCATTTGAAGAGACATTCCCCCTGTTGAAAGCTGAGGTGGACACCAAGAAGATCAATGTCCCCTCTGACAGTGAAGATGATGAGAGCCCAGTAGAGAACCCCACCACCTTGTCTGTCTCTGCCCCTCCCACACCTGCCAGCTCCACCAACCAGCTGAAGGAGAGTTTGGCCCTGCTGGAGCTGGACTTTGCTGAATTCAGAGAGCTGACCCAGGCCAGTGTAGGAAAACAACCGCTTGTTCTTTAATTGTGTTAAACTAATCTTTGATTCCTAAGAGGAAGAGACAGACTTGCCTGGATGCCAAAGTTGGTAAGAGCGGACCCCCGGCCTGCAGAACTGACCTTTATAACCCTCTAAGTGGGGGTTGATCAATGATGCTCAACAGACTCAAGAAGAATGATGTAACTTTGATAACTGTACTATGTTATATTGGTGAGATTTTGGAAAGTTGGCCTTCTTACATTGTATCACATTGTTATATTTTTGATAAAGTTAGAAATATAGGTTTGAATAATTTCACTTGAATTTTATACATTATGACATAAGAATTAATGAGTGTTTACATAGTCTATGCAACTGTATTTTACCCAAGTGTTTAATTCTGATATATTAACCTCATATTTTAGTAATTAAATTAGTTAAGTAGTTGTATTGAGAGAGTGAATTTTCTGAAGTAATAAGAATGCAAAGATATAATGTTTAAAGTTCAAGTTGAAGTTTTCTTGTATTATTAATCAATAGTCATATTGAATGTTTTCTTGTCTTAGGGAGTAAGAGTTGTGTTGAATTTATATTTGAATATGTTTCTGAAGGTTTAATCTAATTACATAATTATTAACTTTAATCATGCAGAAGTAATTAAATAACTATGTTGAATATATATACAGTATATGTTGTGTTAACCTCACAGAATTGCAGCTTTAACTCTTTTATTCAGTCTATTACAGCAGGACTCTTATTAATGTGTTTACTACTTTAATGTGAAATACTAGGTCACAGTGAATTTATGTTTAAAACTAAAACTTAATTCTTCAGTGTAAGAAAGTTGAAGTAAACCACACCTTAAAAGTCCAGAACACAGGAATTGAATATTCAACAACAATGCAGTGCAAAACCCTTTAAGACACACCTGAAACTCCTCCTGCTTTTGACCAAATTATAAAAAGGAAAGCCTACCTGAGCTGGCCTCCAGAACTTGAGAAAAACTCTTAAGACGTCTCTTTTATTTGTTTATATGCGTATTTAATCTTTTATCGAAACAAGTTAGTTTGTTTTTGTTTTATTTGTAACATAAAGTCATAAAGTATTTTATTTTTGTGCAGCTGAAGATTTGAGTGTAGTCAGATTAAACTTTAGTCGACACTCAGATTACACAAACCAACCAAAGCCCGAATCCTCAATTTAAACTCCTGAAGAAGAAAACGACGCTCTAACTGGATCTCTGTCTGCTTTCTGAGAGTTAGGTCGACTCAAAGTTTCGTTCCTGAGTAGCCTGAAAGAGCTTGACTGCTTTCCACCAGTGTTCAACACCTCACCTATGAAGACTCATCTGTAACATGGACTCCTCTGCACTGCCGAGCTGTAACTTGCAGCCAACTACCAAAACAACGCTGGACCTGCTGAGATGACGCCTCTACCACAACGAAACACGTCAACAGTAAAGCATGACATGGCTTTGTGACCAAGGGTTGATGTCGAATAACGTTAAAATTAAAAAGATGATTTTAAAGAAATTGTTGTTTGCATTCTTCTGAATAGTGGTAAGACAGGTCCCTGGCTGGGAAAATAGTTCACTAACTTTCAAATGAGACTGATTGATCAATTAAATTGAACAAGGGTTAGTGCTTCCTCCTGGCACTAATAAATCCTAACCAAAAAGGACCGGGTGCTCCCAATAACGAGGTAATTAAATAATAAAGTATTAATACTCCTACACCAGGCTGTCTGATCCCCGAGACAACACTCTGCAGCAGCTCAAGAGAGACAACCAGGCCTCGGCATCTGACCTTAGAGGAAGTCTAGAGGCACTCAAACAGGAGAACAGTGTGCTCCGTGCTCAGTTAGCCAAAGTGAAGGAGGCTGCTGAGAAGAGAGAAAAGAGCTTCACCAGGCAAGTCCAACGCCTGACCACATTGTGGTCTCCACCCTGCTGCCTAGAACAGACACCCCTCCTCATGTCATCCATGACATTAATATGGAGATCAGAAGAGGATGTGCCACCTTACCCAGTGTCCACCTGGCCCTCTACCCAACCATTTGCACCTGGGACCTCTATGATGGACTCCATCTACACAGAGAGATGGTGAGGATATTTGCAAAGACCCTCACAGTCCTTCCATCCCCTCCTCTACTAGGAGCTTTAGAGGCCATCCCAGACCTCTTCCTCCCCATCACCAGCCCAGGATCAATCCCCCCTGCTGTGAGGAGACACAATAGTTCAGCCTGGACCTCCCACTCCCCAGGCGCCCAGCACCTCACCCCTGTGAAGCACAACCAGAGGAGGCTACCTTCCCCCTCCTCAGCCCCTGCCCACAAACCCCCTTTACAGCATCAGCAGCAGAGATATACAGCAGCACATGCCCCCCCCCCCCCCCCGTCCTCCAGGATATAATGAAGTCATGGTACAAAACATACTGAAAGGGGGTCTGGGTCTGGTATAAAGGAGATCTTTGCTGTCAGATCTCACCAGTAAAACAGGGTAAATCACACATTTGGTTAAGTTTCAAACCCTGAGTATAACTGATAGGGATCTATATCTCTGTGCTATTTATATACCCGCAGGAGATTCTCCTTACTTTGATGAAGACATGTTTGAAACTCTCCATTCAGAAAAAAAAATCTGTTTCACATGTTTGAAAAGGTACATATCTGTAGTTACACATGTGGACAAAATTGTTGGTACCCCTCAGTTAATGAAAGAAAAACCCACAATTCTCACTGAAATCATTTGAAATGTACAAAAGTAACCATGAATAAAATATATTAAAATACTTTAATAATATATTATTATTTCAAAAAATATTGAAAATTAAACAATCAAAATCAGCCATTACTTTTGAATTGTTGATTAACATAATTATTTAAAAAAAATGAAACTAATGAAACTAATGAAACAGGCCTGGACAAAAATGATGGTACCCATAATTTAATATTTTGTTGCACCACCTTTTGAGGCAATCACTGCAATTAAACGATTTCTATATTTGTCAATGAGCCTTCTAGATCTATCAACAGGTATTTTGGCCCACTCCTCGTGAGCAAACTGCTCCAGTTGTGTCAAGTTTGATGGGTGTCTTCTCCAGATGGCATGTTTCAGCTCCTTCCACAGATGTTCAATGGGATTCAGATCTGGGCTCATAGAAGGCCACTTCAGAATAGTCCAACGCTTTTCTCTTAGCCATTCTTGGGTGTTTTTGGCTGTGTGTTTTGGATCGTTGTCCTGTTGGAAGACCCATGACCTGCGACTGAGACCTAGCTTTCTGACACTAGGCAGCACATTTCTCTCCAGAATGCCTTGATAGTCTTGAGATTTCATTGTACCTCGCACAGATTCAAGACATCCTGTGCCAGATGCAGCAAAGCAGCCCCAAAACATAACTGAGCCTCCTCCATGTTTCACCGTAGGGACAGTGTTCTTTTCTTCATACGCTTGATTTTTGAGTCTATGAACATAGAGTTGATGTGCTTTACCAAAAAGCTCCAGTTTTGTCTCATCTGTCCAAAGGACATTCTCCCAGAAGCTTTGTGGCTTGTCAACATGCATTTTTGCAAATTCCAGTCTCGCTTTTTTATGATTTGCTTTCAACAGTGGTGTCCTCCTTGGTCGTCTCCCATGAAGTCCACTTTGGCTCAAACAACGACGAATGGTGCGATCTGACACTGATGTACCTTGGCCTTGGAGTTCACCTTTAATATCTTTGGAGGTTGTTCTGGGCTCTTTGGTTACAATTCGAACTATCCGTCTCTTTAACTTGTCATCAATTTTCTTCTTGCGGCCACGTCCAGGGAGGTTGGCTACTGTCCCGTGGATCTTAAACTTCTGAATAATATGTGCCACTGTTGTCACAGGAACTTCAAGCTGCTTAGAGATGGTCTTATAGCCTTTACCTTTAAGATGTTTGTCTATAATTTTGTTTCGAATGTCCTGGGACAATTCTCTCCTTTGCTTTCTGTTGTCCATGTTCAGTGTGGTACACACCTTGTCACCAATCAGCACAGTGACTATTTGTCACCCTTTAAATAGGCAGACTGACTGATTATGAGCTTGAAGACACCTGTGATGTCAATTAAAGGACACACCTGAGTTAAACATGTCCCTCTGGTCAAATTATTTTCAATCTTTTATAGGGGTACCATCATTTTTGTCCAGGCCTGTTTCATTAGTTTCATTTTTTTTAAATAATTATGTTAATCAACAATTCAAAAGTAATGGCTGATTTTGATTGTTTAATTTTCAATAAATTTTTATTCATGGTTACTTTTGTACATTTCAAATGATTTCAGTGAGAATTGTGGGTTTTTCTTTCATTAACTGAGGGGTACCAACAATTTTGTCCACGTGTGTATATTTCAGTAAGAGTAGTACTGCAGTAGTTTTAGTAATAGTAGTACTAGGAGTAGTTTCAGTAGTAGTAGTACTAGCAGTAGTTTTAGTTTTAGTAGTTTTGTTATTCATTCATTGAGTGTCTGTCATTGTAATCAGCTATGGAGCACAATAAATGACATAAGCATTAATAAATGAATTAATAAATGTGGAAATACAGAAATAGCTTAAATTAAAGATTATTTATGGAAATGTAGAAAAAAAAGATATTCATTTAATTCTGTCTTTTTTCATTACCAAAATGTATTTATTTTTCTTTTTTTATGTATTTAATTATTTATTTCTGCATTTATTTATTTATTTATGGTTATGACATTTTTTGTGCTCCATAATCAGCTCATGAAGTTTCCCACACACCACTATAAACTGCACTTCAATTAATTTAAATTATTTTATTGATGAAAGCTGATGTTTATATTAATTTATACTGAATTTAAGGACACTGATTATGTTTAAATATAATATGTTCAGCATCATTTTAGAGTTTGTCTCTCAGTCACACCTGGTTGTGATTCTGTCTGACTCACCTGAGCTCTTATAAACTTCATTTATCTACTTTTAAAATACTATATATTTATTATTATTATTATTAATAATAATAATAATAATAATAATAATAATAATAATAATAATAATACAACTATATAATATATAATAATGAAACACATTGACTGGAGTGATGAGTACTTTTTTATTACTTTTTGATACTTTAACTGAGAATGCTCTGAGGTAAATTTCTGAATATTCTTACTGAAGTAAAACATCTGAATAGTTCCTCCACGCTGTAACTCAGTTAATTTACTGCAGTACTGTTTGTACTTGTACTTTACTAGAGTGTTTCCATTGAGGCTTCAACTAACAATTATTTTCTGGATTAATCAATTAGTTGTTTGGTCTATAAAATGTCAGAAAATGGTGAAAAATGTTTAAAACAGTAATGTTTTTTGCAATTGTGTTGCCAGTATTTGACGCTGCCAGTAAAAAGCTAAATAAAATAAAAAAGTAAATAAAAAACAGAAATGTAGGTTTATTTTTGTTTTGTTCTTGTTTTTCTTGTTTAAGCGGCAGATCACTGTGGTCCACACTGAAGAAAAAAGAAGACGGAACCTAAAGAAGAGGCCGATAGATCCAGTCGGACACAGATTCGGTGACACCGCAGAGTCCGACAGCAAAATAAACCGAGCGGAGGGTTAACCAGAGATTAGCAGCTAACAGCTAACAGGCTGAATTACTCATTAGATAAGAAGCTAAGTGGCTAACAGGCTAATATCTGAACAAGTTAGCAGTTAGCAATTAGCTGCAGTAACATCAACAAGGTCCGCCTCCGCTGCGACCCGGTCCCGGTCTGACCCGGTCCCGGTCTGACCGTATCTCGCGCTCTGACCCCATCCGGCAGCATGCAGGCGGAGTTCCGGGCCCCCCGCAGACGACCCCGGGTCTACGAGCAGTACGAGGCTCCGCTGCCGGTGAGCAGCCACTTCCGGGCGGATATCATCAACCAACACGTACTGGTCTGTGATCCAGACCACATCCAGAAGATCCACAACCAGGTCTGAGTTAATCCACATCAGTTAACTAAATTAAATAGTGCTGTCAGTCTTCCTCTATAATCCAATTCGAATTTCTTTCCTTATTTTTTTTTTTCAAATTTTGCCTGTTATTAATATTTACAATGTACTTGTACACTGTATATACAGAGGCTGATGCATATATGTTCTGTTCTAACATCCAGGGGAGGGGGTTCCACAGTTTGCTGTTCTAAGTTCCAGGGGAGGGGGTTCCACAGTTTGTTGTTCTAACATCTAGGGGAGGGGGTTCCACAGTTTGCTGTTCTAACATCCAGGGGAGGGGGGTTCCACAGTTTGCTGTTCTAAGTTCCAGGGGAGGGGGTTCCACAGTTTGTTGTTCTAACATCCAGGGGAGGGGGTTCCACAGTTTGCTGTTCTAACATCCAGGGGAGGGGGTTCCACAGTTTGCTGTTCTAAGTTCCAGGGGAGGGGGTTCCACAGTTTGTTGTTCTAACATCCAGGGGAGGGGGTTCCACAGTTTGCTGTTCTAACATCCAGGGGAGGGGGTTCCACAGTTTCCTGTTCTAAGTCCCAGGAGAGGGGGTTCCACAGTTTGTTGTTCTAACATCCAGGGGAGGGGGTTCCAGAGTTTGCTGTTCTAAGTTCCAGGGGAGGGGGTTCCACAGTTTGTTGTTCTAACATCCAGGGGAGGGGGTTCCACAGTTTGCTGTTCTAACATCCAGGGGAGGGGGTTCCACAGTTTGCTGTTCTAAGTTCCAGGGGAGGGGGTTCCACAGTTTGTTGTTCTAACATCCAGGGGAGGGGGTTCCACAGTTTGCTGTTCTAACATCCAGGGGAGGGGGTTCCACAGTTTGCTGTTCTAAGTCCCAGGGGAGGGGGTTCCACAGTTTGCTGTTCTAAGTTCCAGGGGAGGGGGTTCCACAGTTTGCTCTTCTAACATCCAGGGGAGGGGGTTCCACAGTTTGCTGTTCTAACATCCAGGGGAGGGGGTTCCACAGTTTGTTGTTCTAACATCCAGGGGAGGGGGTTCCACAGTTTGTTGTTCTAACATCCAGGGGAGGGGGTTCCACAGTTTGCTGTTCTAAGTTCCAGGGGAGGGGGTTCCACAGTTTGTTGTTCTAACATCCAGGGGAGGGGGTTCCACAGTTTGCTGTTCTAAGATCCAGGGGAGGGGGTTCCACAGTTTGCTGTTCTAAGTTCCAGGGGAGGGGGTTCCACAGTTTGCTGTTCTAAGTTCCAGGGGAGGGGGTTCCACAGTTTGCTGTTCTAACATCCAGGGGAGGGGGTTCCACAGTTTGCTGTTCTAACATCCAGGGGAGGGGGTTCCAGAGTTTGCTGTTCTAAGTTCCAGGGGAGGGGGTTCCACAGTTTGTTGTTCTAACATCCAGGGGAGGGGGTTCCACAGTTTGCTGTTCTAACATCCAGGGGAGGGGGTTCCACAGTTTGTTGTTCTAACATCCAGGGGAGGGGGTTCTACAGTTTGCTGTTCTAAGATCCAGGGGAGGGGGTTCCACAGTTTGCTGTTCTAAGTTCCAGGGGAGGGGGTTCCACAGTTTGCTGTTCTAAGTTCCAGGGGAGGGGGTTCCACAGTTTGCTGTTCTAACATCCAGGGGAGGGGGTTCCACAGTTTGCTGTTCTAAGTTCCAGGGGAGGGTCTTCCACAGTTTGTTGTTCTAACATCCATGGGAGGGGGTTCCACAGTTTGCTGTTCAAAGTCCCAGGGGAGGGGGTTCCACAGTTTGTTGTTCTAACATCCAGGGGAGGGGGTTCCACAGTTTGCTGTTCAAAGTCCCAGGGGAGGGGGTTCCACAGTTTGTTGTTCTAACATCCAGGGGAGGGGGTTCCACAGTTTGCTGTTCTAAGTCCCAGGGGAGGGGGTTCCACAGTTTGTTGTTCTAACATCCAGGGGAGGGGGTTCCACAGTTTGCTGTTCTAAGTTCCAGGTGAGGGGGTTCCACGGTTTAGGGCCATAAAAACAGGAAGCAGCCTCAGCAGACTTCTTGTGGGACACTTCAGGAACTTGTAAAAGAACGGCAGTGGAGGATCTGAGAGTTGTTGTTGGGACCTAAAATGAAAGGCAGTCGCTGGTATATGAAGGTGCAGGTTACGTGATGCCTTTTCGATCATTAAATGGACTTTAAAATAAGATACAGGTAGCAGAGGTGTGATGTGATCTCTTGTTTTTGTTTTGGTCAAAATCCTGCTGCAGCGTTCTGAATTATTTTTTCTTAAAAGACTTTTTAAGGAGACCAGTAAGAAGAGAGAGCTGCAATTATCTATCTAAGCGGCTTGTAATAAAGCATGTATCAGCATTTCTGCATCGTTAAAAATTGTCTAATCTTGGAAATGTTCCTCAGATAAAAAAATGATGTTTTTGCGGCCTTGTTAAAATGGCTACTAAAATTAAGATCAGAGTCTAAAATCACTCCCAGATCTCTCACGTGTGTTTTAGTTTGCTTGGACAGGCTGAAAATACTGACTCTAGTCTCTGCCTTTCTGCTTTTGGACCTACAAGTAGAATTTCTGTTTTCTGCTCATTTCTTTTTTTTTTTTAAATGTTACTCATCCAAATGTTGATATCAGTGAGACAGGTAAAATGAGTATTTAAAGAACTGGGGTTGTCAGGCAAAACAGAGATATATAGTTGTGTATTGTCAGTATAACAGTGATATTTGACATTATGGTGACTGATTATGTTGCCCAGAGGGAGCATGTAAAAAGAAAGAAGAATAGGACCTAAAGGCTTCCTTGAGGAACACTGTATTCAATGTCAAATGTCTGTGACACAAAGTTGCCTAAACTAACAAACTGTCTTTCTGACAGGTAGGGGTCTGCCATATTGTATCATTCACAATAATATTGGTATAATTTTTAATATGATTTTTAAAAATTCATATTGTGATAATGGCAATATTCCGACTTGTAGATGTAATGACGTTGTACCGTTGCACACAGCAACAACAAGCATGGCTGATAGTTACATTGCTACCGACTCCACGGTGGAGGAGTTAGTTCCAAAAAGGGGAGCGACTTCAGTAGTGTGAAAGTGGTTTGTTAGTATTTTGTCATATCGTCAAGAATATCATTATTGCAGAAATACCCTGAAATATCAGGACATTTTAGGGCCATATTGCCCACTCCTGCTGACAAGTACAAGCGAAACCAGTCAAGCACTGCGCTGCAGAGACCTACCCATTTCTCAAGTAGATTGATTAAAATGCCATTATCAATTGTATAGAATGCAGCACTCAAATCTAACAAAAAGAGGACCGCCACATTGTTTGAATCAGTTGAAATTCTCAGGTCATTTCTAAACTACCTATGGTTATGGCTATAGTTGGTCCGATAGCTGGACTGGAGTTTATCTAATATATTATTAGTATTCAGATGATTGTGTAGTTGGTTAAATACAATCTTTTCAAGAAGTTTACTAAGAAAACGAAGATTTTGAGATCGGGCTTCTTAAGCAGAGGTTTTACCAATTTATCTGTTGACATACTAAAGGATGTCATCAGTGGAGGCACACCCACCAGTAGATCCCAAACAGCTGATTTTGCCGGCAAAATTACGTCATGTTCGGCATCCCAACCCATCCCAATGGGCCGCAAGGCAAATCAAACATTGCTGGCTGACATAAAACGCATCAATACCAGTGTGCCAGCATGGGAATGTCAAAAACTCTGAGAAATACAGAGAGATTTACCTGGTGGGGATAGGCTTAATCAGCACTGTGTGAACTAGTTTGGCAAGGACGTTTATTTCTATGTAAAAGTCACGTTTAAAATACGAAAAACATTAATATACTTAAAATACAGTGGGGCAAAAAAGTATTTAGTCAGCCACCAATTGTGCAAGTTCTCCCACTTAAAAGATGAGAGATGCCTGTAATTTTCATCATAGGTACACTTCAACTATGAGAGACAGAATGGGGGGAAAGAATCCAGGAAATCACATTGTGAAGAATTTATTTGCAAATTGTGGTGGAAAATAAGTATTTGTTCAATAACAAAAGTTAATCTCAATACTTTGTTATATAGCCTTTGTTGGCAATGACAGAGGTCAAACGTTTTCTGTAAGTCTTCACAAGGTTTTCACACACTGTTGCTGGTATTTTGGCCCATTCCTCCATGCAGATCTCCTCTAGAGCAGTGATGTTTTGGGGCTGTCGCTGGGCAACACAGACTTTCAACTCCCTCCAAAGATTATCTATGGGGTTGAGATCTGGAGACTTGCTAGGCCACTCCAGGACCTTGAAATGCTTCTTACGAAGCCACTCCTTCGTTGCCTGGGTGGTGTGTTTGGGATCATTGTCATGCTGAAAGACCCAGCCACGTTTCATCTTCAATGCCCTTGCTGATGGAAGGAGGTTTTCATTCAAAATCTCACGATACATGGCCCCATTCATTCTTTCCTTTACACGGATCAGTCGTGCTGGTCCCTTTGCAGAAAAACAGCCCCAAAACATGATGTTTCCCCCCCCGTGCTTCACAGTAGGTATGGTGTTTTTTGGATGCAACTCTGCATTCTTTCTCCTCCAAACATGACAAGTTGAGTTTTTTACCAAAAAGTTCTATTTTGGTTTCATCTGACCATATGACATTCTCCCAATCCTCTTCTGGATCATCCAAATGCTCAAACTTCAGACGGGCCTGGACATGTACTGGCTTAAGCAGGGGGACACGTCTGGCACTGCAGGATTTGAGTCCCTGGCGGCGTAGTGTGTTACTGATGGTAGCCTTTGTTACTTTGGTCCCAGCTCTCTGCAGGTCATTCACTAGGTCCCCCCATGTGGTTCTGGGATTTTTGTTCACCGTTCTTGTGATCATTTTGACCCCACGGGGTGAGATCTTGCGTGGAGCCCCAGATCGAGGGAGATTATCAGTGGTCTTGTATGTCTTCCATTTTCTAATAATTGCTCCCACAGTTGATTTCTTCCCACCAAGCTGCTTACCTATTGCAGATTCAGTCTTCCCAGCCTGGTGCAGGTCCACAATTTTGTTTCTGGTGTCCTTTGACAGCTCTTTGGTCTTGGCCATAGTGGAGTTTGGAGTGTGACTGTTTGAGGTTGTGGACAGGTGTCTATTATACTGATAACGAGTTCAAACAGGTGCCATTAATACAGGTAGTGAGTGGAGGATAGAGGAGCCTCTTAAAGAAGATGTTACAGGTCTGTGAGAACCAGAAATCTTCCTTGTTTGTAGGTGACCAAATACTTATTTTACCGAGGAATTTATCAATTAATTCATTAGAAATCAGACAATGTGATTTCCTGGATTCTTTCCCCCCATTCTGTCTCTTATAAGTGAGAATAAAATAATAAAAAACATTCATGATCCGCATCATGTTGTGTTTCAGGGGTTCTTCGGTAAGGGGGTCCTCTCCAGAGCCAGACCAGACCACAGCCTCTCCGACCAATGGGAGCGTAAGTTTACACCCAAACAATGACATCACCATCTGTCTGGTCCAATCAGAAGTGTTCTCTGCAGTCAGCTGATCTCTGTTTGTGTTACAGGACATGAAGGTTTGTTTCTACCCATCATTCCCCAGTCCAGGTCAGTGACATCACACTCTGTTTAAATGATGACATCACAACCTGTCTGATGACATCACAACTGATGACATCACAAATGTCTGTTTAAATTATGACATCACACCTGTCTGTTTAAATGATGACATCACAACCTCTCTGTTTAAATGATGACATCACACCTGTCTGTTTAAATGATGACATCACACCTGTCTGTTTAAATGATGACATTACGTGTCTGTTTAAATGATGACATCACACCTGTCTGTTTAAATGATGACATCACACCTCTCTGTGTAAATGATGACATGACATCTTTCTCAGCCTGATGTGAGTTAACATTACCTGCACTGGGAGGAAACACACCTGTTCTCCTCTTGTTCCTGCAGGTATGAGGAGTTGCTCAAGTGGGCGGGGTCGGCCCTCTCAGCTCGGGGATTGGATGAAGAAGCTGTCAATCAAACCCTGCTCAGACTCTCTCAGCCAGTGGAGATGGAGACTGTGAGGAGGGAGATGGGAGGAGGGGGAGCAGTGAATGGACACAGGGGGGAGGGTCAGGGGGCAGGGTCAGGGGCAGGTCCAGAGGGTGGAGCCTCTCCCCACGCTAAGAGGCTCCGGCCGGGGTCAGATGTCGAGCCGGAGGCTGAGAGAAGCTGCAGGTAGTTTCTGTTCACCAGACTCTCTGATTTTACACAACTCAGACACTAAAAGTTTACACTTGTTTATTTATTAGTCCTTTTAGAAATTCATCATGTGACATACAGACAAACAGACAACTACAATACCAACAACAACAACAACAACAACAGAGCACATCGACATAATCACAGACCTATACACAACATACAGTATCACCAATGTGCTCTACATATTATAAAGTGCAGCATCCTCACACAGAGGTTCAGTTATTTTGTTTCACAGTTTGTTCAGCAGTGAAATACTGGTAGGCACAAATGATCTGCGAGCCCGGTTGGTTCGGAGGGGCGGCACCCTCCGAAACCTCACCAAAACATGCAGACTCACTAGGCACAATTCTTACAACAGAGAGACGGTGAAGCAGTCAGTGTAACTGTAATGTCACAGCCCCGAAACTGATTTCTCAACAGGCACAGTTTATTCATATCACAACTTGAAATACGTCCTCTACATCTTTTATGGCGAGTCAGTTTACAATACAACACAATATACCCTTAAAAACAGCGACATAGGTCCTCAGGTTTTAACAGATACTCTGCTCCAACTCCACCTTAAAAAATCAAAAGAATAACGTACTTAATAATCCAACCAATAAATCAGAAACATACAATATATACACACATAACATACACACTCCAGAACACATACCGGTCATGTAGCTGTTGCCCCTAGAGCTTGAACCCAGGTGAGCCTCACTTAATCCATGCACCTTCACAGTATAAACACATGTACAACACAATCAGCCTTTTGCACACTTCACCCCACAGCCCGCTAGCAGCCCACATCTCATAGTTCACACATACCATTTAATGCCGCCTCAGTTCCTCAGTGCCCCAGGGAAAAATATCGCCTCGCCGCAAGGCAGTTGGCATCCAGCTAGCCTGATCACCCAACTAAGTTTGGCACTTCCTTATGACATCAACAACAACAACAGCACACTCGGGTACTGTAATACCCTGTGCCTCTAACCATACAGGACGCCAATTTTTTTTCCCCAGGATAGCAAAGTCATGACGCTCCCTACTCTGCCTCTAATTTCTGATTGGCTAGTACCCGTTGCCTTCGTTGGTTGGGTTGGTTAGGTTTAGGCATGAGAAGGGAGATTGGTTAGAGTTCGGGTAAAAATATGGGGTAAGCCAATCAGAGGCAGAATAGGGCAGGTCATGACTTTGCACTCGTGAGAGAAAAAATATCGCCTACAGCATAGCACTGCACGTAGCCATAATCATAGCTGCAGCATCTTACATAACAAACACAGAGACATTAAAAACAGTTTGTCTGTTGCTTAAATCTCATCAGTCACTCTGCAGAGTTAAAAATACTGACGGCACTTTGGGATGAAAGACTTCTTATATACATGTTCAGTTGCCAGAGGGACTCTATAGCGCCTCCTGAAGGATGGCAGCTCTCTGCTGGGATACCCCTCGCTTTCTTCCTCTTGCTTTCTGTAAACAGTTGAATCAAGGACTTTGTGGACAGTTTGGCCACAATACAAGAGTGGCCAAACTGCAGAGAGTTTATTCTTAGATTTACAGTTTCAGTGAAAGTATTTTTCTAAATGGATATTTCCCCCCTCTGTTTTTCTGTCTACACGACCTTCGTTTTATAAAATATCTCCATACACATGAGAACACAAAAACAACTACAAATGCTCAAATGCTGGGCCAGTAGGTGGTGATAAAGTCTACATCGATATGTCAAATAGCAGAGAAGAACATCCTGAGTTTACTTTCCCTTGGTGGTTGTTGTTTCAGGCGCATTCTCATTACACAAAGTAACAATGGGCATGCATGTGACATCATCATTTCCCAAACGCTCTGTTTTACATGTCGACACAGATACACAGACTGGAGTTTTTAAAAATCTGCACTTTAGAAGGTGTTTTAAAAATTGAAACGCTGCATGTGGATGAGACGCCAAAGTGTAGAGAAAAATGTTTGTTTAGTGTGGACAAGGCCTGACTCCGAGCTGCTGGAAAAGTTCTTAAACAGATTTAATGTTCAAACATGGAGCGATGAAATGATAATAATCTGCAAATACTTCAGAGAATAAAATTCAACTCTAATATTTATTTTAACTTTTCAGGTTGGACCCACAAGACCTGAACCCTGACCAGGACCCTGACCCCAGCTCTGACCCTGAATCTGATGGTTTAGTTCCAGGTCCTGGTTTTGTCCTGGTGGTCTCTGACAGTGCGGTGAGTCTTCCTCTGAGACTCAGTTTTCTCAGTTCTTAGAAGCGTTTTTGATGTCCGTCACTCACACATCTCAGAACAGAAACGTTTCCATTTTATTAAATGTATTGATCCACACTGACTGCGAGCGTCTCACAGACCCCCCCCCCCCCCCCCCCCCCCTTGTTTTTTATGCTCTAAGTCTGTTTCTGTCATGTTTAGTGAAGTGTAATCTGCACAGACAGCTGTTTAAATCACACAAACATCCTGCTGTATATGTGTTTTGAGCTTATTAGTGGTATCTACAGTGATTGATCAGCTCCCAGTCTGTCTGTGAGCTCGCCTGTTTCACTACAGGCAGATTCATGCGCTACGGGGGAAATAAAATCATTGAATCAATAAATACAAACACTGCCGCTCACGTCTCACTTCCTATGTGGATACCTCAGTCTGTCATTTTTAGTGTACCAACTGTACAAAACCCTCCAAAAATATAACGTGCACAATAACGACAAGAAACAAGATTAATAAGGTCTGAACCTCAGCAGTCCTCAGCCTGACAGCTGGGAGACTGCAGCAGTCCAGGTGAATGAAGAGTCCACTTCCCCACAAAGTAGAAAGTCCGTTCCAGACGGGGCTGTTTGTGATTGGACCGGCTGACAATTAGTTTTCTAAAATATGAAACAGATTTTCTGACCTTAGAATGAAGTGGGTGATCGCCGCAAGACCTGTCAAACAGGTTTCAACCGGAGTGAAAGATTTGTGCGTATCCTGATGCTTTATGAATGCACACAGTGTAGTATATTTACAGTATATGGTGGGGTATAGTATACAGTGGTGTATATTTACAGTATATGGTGGGGTATAGTATACAGTGTAGTATATTTACAGTATATGGTGGGGTATAGTATACAGTGTAGTATATTTACAGTATATGGTGGGGTATAGTATACAGTGGTGTATATTTACAGTATATGGTGGGGTATAGTATACAGTGTAGTATATTTACAGTATATGGTGGGGTATAGTACACAGTGGTGTATATTTACAGTATATGGTGGGGTATAGTACACAGTGTAGTATATTTACAGTATATGGTGGGGTATAGTATACAGTGTAGTATATTTACAGTATATGGTGGGGTATAGTATACAGTGTAGTATATTTACAGTATATGGTGGGGTATAGCACACAGTGGTGTATATTTACAGTATATGGTGGGGTATAGTATACAGTGTAGTATATTTACAGTATATGGTGGGGTATAGTACACAGTGGTGTATATTTACAGTATATGGTGGGGTATAGTACACAGTGGTGTATATTTACAGTATATGGTGGGGTATAGTATACAGTGTAGTATATTTACAGTATATGGTGGGGTATAGTACACAGTGGTGTATATTTACAGTATATGGTGGGGTATAGTATACAGTGTAGTATATTTACAGTATATGGTGGGGTATAGTACACAGTGGTGTATATTTACAGTATATGGTGGGGTATAGTATACAGTGTAGTATATTTACAGTATATGGCGGGGTATAGTATACAGTGTAGTATATTTACAGTATATGGTGGGGTATAGCACACAGTGGTGTATATTTACAGTATATGGCGGGGTATAGTACACAGTGGTGTATATTTACAGTATATGGTGGGGTATAGTACACAGTGGTGTATATTTACAGTATATGGTGGGGTATAGTACACAGTGGTGTATATTTACAGTATATGGTGGGGTATAGTACACAGTGGTGTATATTTACAGTATATGGTGGGGTATAGTACACAGTGGTGTATATTTACAGTATATGGTGGGGTATAGTATACAGTGTAGTATATTTACAGTATATGGTGGGGTATAGCACACAGTGGTGTATATTTACAGTATATGGCGGGGTATAGTATACAGTGTAGTATATTTACAGTATATGGTGGGGTATAGCACACAGTGGTGTATATTTACAGTATATGGTGGGGTATAGTACACAGTGGTGTATATTTACAGTATATGGTGGGGTATAGTACACAGTGATGGATATTTACAGTATATGGTGGGGTATAGTACACAGTGATGGATATTTACAGTATATGGTGGGGTATAGTACACAGTGATGGATATTTACAGTATATGGTGGGGTATAGTACACAGTGGTGGATATAGTTACACACTCAGCATTGGGACACTCGGATAACATGGCTTTGGGTAAATGTAGTGCACTCTGTAGTAAACGGAGTGATTTCCAACCCTCAGACACAGTCAATGCGTCTGTTGCTAGCTAGCTTACAGCTAATGTACAGTTTATATTTTGGCTGTTTGGAGTAAATAAACAAATGATACAGTAGGACTGGGCGATTAATCGAAGTTCATTTTCAGTTACAATTTTGGCTTTCAACCATTATGAAAACAAGATAATGAGATAAAACGATTATTGTGCCGCGTTCTGTTTCGCAATGATGCTCTGGTTTTGTCTTGTGTTATAAATCCAGCGCACCTCTGTCTTTTACATCGGAGCGTTAAAGAAACGTGTGGGGGGGTCTCCGTGAGATGCTCAGAGTCAGTGTGGATTGATACATTTGATAAGAGGGATGTGTTTATGTTCAATCAATGAGTCAGTCAGAGTTATCGTGTTGAATAATCGTGATGTCAGTAGTGACCAAAACAGGTGTATGTCGACTCAGTGTGTTGTTGTGTTTCAGGCAGGAGGGGGGGTCGTGGGAGTGAGGCAGGTGAGGCGGACCCCGTTCTCCCTCACAGAGTACCTGCAGCTCAGCCTGGAGGAGGTAACACCAACACCAAAATACTACATTACCTATGATCCTCAGCTGCTTTTCTGCTAGTACACTAAATACTACATTACCCATGATCCTCAGCTGCTTTTCTGCTAATACACTAAATACTACATTACCCATGATCCTCAGCTGCTTTTCTGCTAGTACACTAAATACTACATTACCCATGATCCTCAGCTGCTTTTCTGCTAGTACACTAAATACTACATTACCTATGATCCTCAGCTGCTTTTCTGCTAGTACACTAAATACTACATTACCCATGATCATCAGCTGCTTTTCTGCTAATACACTAAATACTACATTACCCATGATCCTCAGCTGCTTTTCTGCTAGTACACTAAATACTACATTACCCATGATCCTCAGCTGCTTTTCTGCTAATACACTAAATACTACATTACCCATGATCCTCAGCTGCTTTTCTGCTAATACACTAAATACTACATTACCCATGATCCTCAGCTGCTTTTCTGCTAATACACTAAATACTACATTACCCATGATCCTCAGCTGCTTTTCCACTATTTCTCTATAAAAAGTAATCTCTGTCTGTCTGTATGTAAGTTTGTCCTTCGGGTATCTCGAGAACCGTTCATCTGATCTACTTCATACCTGGCAGGTGGATCGCTGAGGACTCAAGGAAGTGCAGTGTCGAGTGTGAAGTAGTTTGGATGAGCGGTTCTTGAGAAATATATAATTATACCTCATAAACAACATTGATTTGCTGTGTCTTCTGCCCGTGGAGTCAACGAGCAGAAATACGGACAGCGCCACTCTGCCATTGCAGCCCACATTGTGGCCAGAGGTGGGATTACATCCGTAGTGTAAATGACTTGAAAAACTTTAAGAGACTTATGCTCTACACGTGGCACATTTAATAAAAATTCAGCAGCAAGAATATTAACCAAATCTAGGAAACATATTACACCGGTATTAGCATCATTGCACTGGCTACCTGTAACGCTGAGGATAGATTTTAAAATTATTTTACTTGTTTTCAAAGCCCACAAAGGTCTAGCACCTTCATATCTTTGTATGTTCCAAACTGTTTGCTTAGATTGCTTAATGCTGGCTGGCTAAATGTGCAGTGAGGAAGCTTTTTGTAGCTATGCACTGAAGATTTGGAATGAACATATTAGACAAGCATCCTCTGTTGTATAACTGGAAGCAGCTCAAAATTTTTTTTTATGGTCTTGCTTTTAATTAATTAAACCTTTATTTGATATTTCTTTTATATTGTTTTATGGTTTTTATATCTTAAAATTGCTTTTACTTTTATCTGTCGCTTTTACTACCAGTCTTTACCAGTTTACCAGTTGTTTTTTATTGTTTCTGTCTTTTTGTTTTTAATACCTTTTCTTGTAAAGCACTTTGAGCTGCATTTTAGGGCGGCTGTGGCTCAGAAGGTAGAGCGGGTCGTCTACTAATCGGAAGATTGGCGGTTCGATTCCCGACTCCTCCATTCCTCATGTCGAAGTATCCTTGGGCAAGATACTGAACCCCAAATTGCTCCTGATGGCTGTGCCATCAGTGTATGAATGTGTGTGAATGGTTAGATTTCCTCTGATGGGCAGGTTGGGACCTTGTATGGTAGCCCCTGTACCCATTCAGCGTATGAATGTGTGTGAATGGGTGAATTGACTCGTAGTGTTAAAAGCGTTTTAAGTAGTCGGATGACTAGAAAGGCGCTATACAAGTAGAGTCCATTTACCATTTTATGTTATGAAAGGTGCTATAAAAATAAAGTTTGTTATTATTATTAATATTAATATTAATAAACTTTGAATAAACAAGTGAACAGCGAGCTGCTCAGCTCTGTGTCTGAGTGCAGCAGGGGCTGTTTGATTATAAACACTATCACATCACAGCAGGGTGGGGCTTCTGGGCGCTGATTTGCTGAGCGGGACAAACGCACACACCCCGCTCAGTTAAACTGCCTGAGAGAGAAGAACAAACACACACAGGAGAAAAAAACAGAGCACAGGCAGTAAAACTAACCAATAGGAGCACAGACACGCTTGATTGGCAGCACAATCAACCAATGGAAGGCCATAAACTACTTCTATGGTTCAACCTCAGTTTAGTCTCATTGGTGAAGTTTTGTCATTTGTCAGTTTATATATATATATATATATATATATACACACACACAATACAGGCCAAAAGTTTGGACACACCTTCTCATTCAATGTGTTTTCTTTATTTTCATGACTATTTACATTGTAGATTCTCACTGAAGGCATCAAAACTATGAATGAACACATGTGGAGTTATGTACTTAACAAAAAAAGGTGAAATAACTGAAAACATGTTTTATATTCTAGTTTCTTCAAAATAGCCACCCTTTGCTCTGATTACTGCTTTGCACACTCTTGGCATTCTCTCGATGAGCTTCAAGAGGTAGTCACCTGAAATGGTTTTCACTTGTGTACAAACTTTTGGCCTGTACTGTATATATATATATAAATATGCCGTTCTCGAGAAATAATAAGCCCAATTGCTTATTATTGCACTGCACTAGTACACTAAATTTTACATTGCCCATGATCCTCAGCTGCTTTCCTGCTAATATACTAAATACTATATTAACCACCATCATCAGCTGCTATGGAGAAGCAGCCAGTCAGAGGCAGAGTCATCAGAACATTTAAACCTGTCACCATGGTAACTGAATTGATGCCAAAACTGATCCAGAATGTGAAAGTGAACTGTCTCTCACCTGTAGATCACACCTGTACCTGTCTGTCTGCTCCTACAGGCCTTCTTCCTGGTCTACAGCCTGGGCTGCCTGTCTGTCTACCTGCACCAGGTAACTGTCTGACTGTGTGTCTGAGGATCCATGACACCATGGATTCTTCTTCTTATTATTATTATCTCATTTTTATTTTAATCTTGCGTTTAATAAAACAAAAATCATATCTCTTTAAGTGATGTCATCCATGTCCTTTCCTGTGATTGGTCAGGAGCCCCTGTCAGTCATCCAGCTGTGGAGGAGGTTCCAGTCCCTGCGGCCAGACTTCGTCAGCTCGTACGCAGCCTATCACCACTGTCGCAGCAGGGGGTGGGTCCCTAAAGGAGGGGGCGGGGCCAAGTACGGCGTCGACCTCAGTAAGACACACACACACATCAGATCATGGTCACTTTTGCTTTTGGGGACATTACATAGACTTACATTCTTTTCCTGGCCTGACCCCATAATCAGCTTTGTCCCAATTGGACATGCTGTCCCCAGTTAACTGGTCCTTAGTCTGAAATTTGTCCCCAAAAGTAGCCTATGACAGACCACACACACACACACACACACACACACACACACACACACACACACTTAGGCTGTGCTGTATTTCAGGCTGATCATCAGGTTTAAATGATTCACTTTACTCTTTACTGTCTGTGTTCAGTGTTGTACAGGAAAGGCCCACCTTTCTACCACGCCAGGTAACACACACACACACACACACACACACACACACACACACACACATTTGTACTTGTATATTTGTGAGATAATAGATGACATAATAGTTCTCAGTTCTCACTAAACTAATGTCCACACTTCACACAAATATCCTCATTCAAAAAAAGTCCCTGTTTTAAGAAAATTGTAACAATTTTCAAAAGATATTCCTCATGTTTGAATAATGTCCGCAATTTACAAAATGTTCTCAACAAAAAAAATCTCACTTTCCAAAATATTGTCTTTATTTTTACAAAATTGTTGTTTCTTTTAATATTTATCTGCACTTTACAAATAGTGCCTGAACAAATTTTCCTCACTCAAAGTCTCCTCACTCGCTTTCCAAAATGTTTTCACTCTCTACAATCATCACATTTCAAAGAAAAGTGCTTATTTATAAAACAGTCAGTCCTCACTTGTCCTTTAATGTCCTCAGTCTCACAAGGTTGTCCTCTCTCTCTTCCCATAGTTATTCGGTGGTGGTAGAGCGTGTTGATGGTGCGTTCAGGGGCACTACGTTGCGTCCGTTTTCATGGCGCTCTCTGGCGGCTCTCAGCAGGATCACCGCCAATGTCTCCAAGGTACCGATGACTCGTCAGCTTTCATTCTGGTCTTTATTTCACTCTGTTGATTTACTGCCTTTGTGTTTACAGGAGCTGATGTTGTGTTACATCATCTTTCCAGCCGACCTATCAGAAGCTGAGCTGGACTCACCTGTGTGTCTGAGCAGACTGAAGGTTCAGGTGAGACGTGCTGTACGACCAGCAGACAGCAGCTGGGTGGAAACCAGTTCATCAGGGTTTCAGACAGTCTCTACAACTTCCTGTAAATGTCTCAGCTGTTTCTGGGAAATCTGGATTCCTCAACATGAACACAGTTTGATTTCTTACTAAAATAACACCTCATCAGAAGAATGGTGGATATTCTCATCATTAATGTATTGATATTATTCATATGTGGTGTTTTTTTTTTTAAATAAAATACTAATCCAGATAATACAATTTGTTTTGTTTGCTTTAGTACAGTGGGATGGAGGGAGCGTCTAGCTGTTTCTGTTGTTGTTGTCGTTGACATTGTAGTGTGTGAGGTCACAGCTTTGTGAGAAACTCAGAGGATTCAGCTCAAACAGTGTTTGTCTTTAAAGAAACGGTTCATCTCTCATAACACAAGCTTGAACTTTGAGTCGCAGTCATGAAAAATAATTTTTATACAATTAATTTGGGCTGTAACTAACATTTTCATTATGATTAATAAATATATAATTTAGTTAATAAAATGTGAGTAAATAGTGAAAAACATCAGTGTCTCGGAGTTTAAAGGTGGTGTCTTTAATGTCACCTGTTTACAAAGACAGAAAACACAGAAACTGAGAATCTGAGACTTTGGGGGAACAGGATGGATGGAGGTTTTAATTGATAAATGATTAATTGATTATCAGAATAGTTGTAGATACCTTTTTTTGTCGATTGACTAATTGATTGTTTCAGCTCTAAATTAAATGTTGTGGAATCAGATCGTGATCGTATTTTCCCTCTCTGGAAAAACACTGAACAGAAAATGTTTTCTGTCTCAACAGGAGGTGATAGTCAGCAGGTGGGTTTCCTCCAGAGAACGAGCGGAGCAGGACGACATCTGATTGGCCGACAGGAGGTCGATTTCAGAAGGTGATGATGTCACAGAGACTTATGACATCAGATGTGCAGCAGTGAGGTGAAAGGAGAAGACAACATGGTGTCTGAAGAGACTGAATCTGCCTGTTTAAAGATCTCCAGACATGTTGTGAGATATATACAAAATACTGAGCTTGGAATAATAATATGTGTCTAATGTGTCTGTCCTTAAAAACAACACAGTTACCTCATTATAAACCTTCCATCTCCTCCTTCTAGGGCTGGGCAATATATGGATATTATATCGAGATATGACACTAGATATCATCTTAGATTTTGGATATTGTAATATTGTGATATGTCATAAGTGTTGTCTTTTCCTGGTTTTAAAGGCTGCATTACAGTAAAGTGAGACTGTTCTAGCTGTTCTATTATTTGCATTTACCCACTTAGTCATTATATCCGTATTACTGATGATTATCAAAAATCTTATTGTGTAAATAGTTAGATTCAGATTCAGATGACTTTATTTATCCCAGATGGGCAATTCAGTTCTACAGCCAGCCAGACCACACAAGAAAAACTCACAGGCAAGCAGCAACATGTCAGACAGCAGGTCAGCACATGGTTACAAGGAACACAATCAGCGAACACACTCTGGCACCTTCAGGTCATCATATATGCAGCTAACACGAGGCGCCAGGTGAAAACAAACAAGGACAAAAACACCTGTTAATAGTTGACATAAGTTAAAAGACTGTAGTATCCATTTACACCAACTGTCAACATTTATCAGCCTGTTAGCAGCTAGGTAGACTGCATTGGGTCGCACACTGTGAAGTGCCCACAAAATATTTTGTGAAAGCACCAATATTGACGCAATATCGGTGTCAAGGTATTTGGTCAAAAATATTGTGATGTTTGATTTTGTCCGTATCACCCAGCCCTCCCTCCTCCCTCATTAAAAATCCAGAATCTGTGAATCTGTAAATATTGTTGGTTTCTAAAGTTTTCCTGCTGGACACCAGATGTCTCCTGCTTCACTGTAAAGTCCATCTCAGTGTTTTTGCACTGGAGGCTTCAAGTTTCCACATCACACTGTGGAAGTTCCACACTGGACCACGATTGGCTCCAAACTAGCTGTGATGTCATAAATCCTGCTCGTAGGTCCGCCCCTTAAAATCAGATTTAAGTTGAGCTCAGAGAAACTTTCCTCCTTCAGTTGATGAAAACAAACTGCACAGAGAAGAGAACAACATCCAGCTGAAGGAACAAGAAGAGAAACATGTTTCTGAGACTTTAGTTTTTAATGTTTCATTAAAGCTCAGTCAGTAAACTTTTAAACTCTTTACATTCAGTGTTTTGCAAAGATGATTTTTAAAGTATTTCCAATCCTGCATTGTTCACCAGCGAGCAGTCTTCTCCTTTTTCTTCTTCTTCTCTGGATTTGTTGACACATACAGTCGCCTCAGTATGTATGATGACTGGTACAAACATGAATACTTCTTAAACACAGATTTCAGCAACACTTTGTTGTGAATGATGAAATATACAGCGAGATCCAGATCAGACCTCTGAGTCCTGCTTCAGTCTGGACTCTGTCAGTCGGATCTAACAGATCAGTGAATCAGTGAAGGTTCGGAGACTTTCTGCTCCGTGTCTGCTGCTGTTCAATCATATTTAGGCTGAATAAATATTATCATGACTCGTGTTTGCTGGTTCTCATTTTTATGGTATGACATGACATTTTTAGTGATGAGCAGAATAATTGCTAGTTTTCAAAGTCAGTTTCTGACTTTCATATTCTAATATGTGAGGTTTTTAATCACAATCATTATTATTCTACATATGTATACTTCTGCTGAATTTCAGAAATTCACAATTATGATGATGGTAATGATTGTTGTTGTTATACTTGCCTCCTTTTTTATATGTATTTCTTTTAAATGTTATCTTTAAATTGTCTGTTTTCTTTTTCTGTCAGTTGTTAGTCTTTGTAGTATAAGTATTATCCATTTCATCAAGCCAAATGGAAATGCATCATTATTATTATTAGTTATTGTTTTTCAGTTAGTGCCCAACTCACTGCCACGACTCACATTACATTGAGATAAAGTGAGTGAACAGAAAAATCACTTCCGTTGTAAGTGCATTATGAAGGGATCTTCTAATGGTCAGTATGAACAGGAGGAATGATTACAGCAAGAAAAACAGGTTTCATGTTTATTTGGGCTCCTGACTGTTGGTTTAAGACACATTTGGAACATTGTGAACTGTTGTTGATGTTTGTTGGATCTTTTCTTTCTTTTTTAATGTGAACACACTTTCTGTTGCTGTTCTTCGCACTTTCAGCTGCTGTTTGTGTATAAAGTTTGTTATATTAATGAAGATTACCTCTGTAATCAATAATAGTAGTTCTCGCGATAGTTGCCAGACTCCCTGTTTATGTCTCGTAATTAAGATCTCGCGATAGTGGCCAGGCTCCTGTTTACGCCATTAAGAGCCCAGGAGGCAGGTGTTTGTGGCGGGTACTGACAGGAGAAACCGTGAACCGGACTGAGCGACAGCTTCCTAGTTATTTACCCACCAAGCCGCTGTGTATCCAGGTAAAACTCCTCTCTGCTGCGCGGTGCTCAGCCTGCCCTGCTGCGGCTAGCTGCTAGCTATTAGCTGCCACGGTTAGCTGCTAGCTGTTAGCCGTGGAGGCCTCAGGTGTTGCTCACCTGAAGTCAGACCGGCTGAGTTCACAGCACCGGGCCGCCATCCCACCGGGGACACACCGGGGTCACAGTTACCGGGGTTAAACAGTAACTTTCCGGTGTAATTACCGGGACACTGAGCTGTTTGGCTAACGGCGACAGTAACCTCCGAGCTGCGGCTATAACCTGGTTCTCTGAGTAGCTCTCAGTAATGTTAAACCAACAGCCAGGAGCCCAAGTGAACAGTGAAACATGTTTTTCTTGCTGTCATCATTCCTCCTGTTCATACTGACCATTATTGCAAGTAAAACTGCATTCAAAAACTTAAAGTCCCTGCAGTCTAAAATAAGTCTTTCTTGCTTTTCTTCAATCTATTAGGACCCGACTGATACTGGATTTTTGGGGCTGACCGATATTAGGGAGTAAAAAATTCTGATATCGATATATCTGCCAATAATATTATATAAACTATGCACAAAAAGTAAGGAAATTTGTGTTTGGTAGAACTTTGTTGTAATTATGCTTCTTGGCAATAAATGTTATACCGTGGGAATGTCTGTTTATTTCTCTTTTAAATGGTGCCACATTTGTAAGGAACGTGCATTTGTGGGATGAGCAGCAGAGCTGAGTATGTGGGTTGCACCCATGAAAATCAGCAATCAGCATAGTGTCTTCTCCACACACGATCCAGCTGCTGACTCTGGACTCATCACTGAACATACCGTTCCTCCACATGTTCAGGTTCCGGTGCACGTTTTGCCGACACACGGCCATATCATCCTGCAAATCTGTAGAAGACAGCCTACGGTACCTAAGTGCTGACAGGGTGAGGAAACTGTCTTCTTGGGACGCCCACTCCGTCAATCTGGCACCTGATTGGCAGCACAAAACAAGTGTCAATAGCAACAGCAAAATAAGCTGCTTGGCAATGGCAGAGAAGATTTGGCAAATTTTTCATGGGCGCAACCCACATACTCAGCTCTGCTGCTCATCCCACAAATGCATGTTCCTTACAAATGTGGCACCATTTAAAAGGGAAATAAACAGGCTTTCCAATGGTATAAGATTTATTGCCAAGAAGCATTGTTACAACAAAGAAATAATCTACCAAACACACATTTCCTTACTTTTTGTGCTAAGTTTATATACAGAATATATACATAAACACAAATTTTTTGCAGTGATCCCTCAAATGTGGTTATCAAACACTTGTGACAAAGATATGTAATGGAGGCATGATATTTTACAATTTAACAAACTTTATTGTATAAAATGACATCAGTGCACTGAAACAGTAAACTTTACTGGGAATTTATTTATATTTCTAATATATATATTAGAAATAGGATCAAATATACATAAAATGCTGTCTGTATAACTTTAAAAGATTTTTTAAAATATAGGCACATATCGGACAACATATACGCCAATACCGATATATGCGATAGGCCAATATCGGTCGGGTTCTACTTTCTATAGCAATAAAAACATGTTTCACTGTTCATGTGCACACCTGACTGTTTTACGACACGTTGGAAACACTGGAACCTGTCCTTTTAACTTGTATCAACACAGAAGACTAAAGAAACCAGACTGTTCACATTATAGAAGCTGTAATCAGACAACTGGGGCCACTTTTCTTATATATTCTGACCCTTCACAGTGTGGAGCGGGTCAGCTTAAGTATTCCTTTATATTCAGTCTCTATACCAAATGTTGAACCACAAATGTATATGGCATCCATAGATATCTTTACAATCATTAATAAATGGGTGATTGATCCTTCATTAATGTTTCAGAGAGCAGAGAGCCTTTCTTCAGCTCTGACACTATTAATTTATAGAAAAAATACATTCACAATCACACTATATTATGATTTCATGTTATCAAAAATGAGAACATAACAGCAATAATTATTTAATTTTCATTTATTGAAAGTGAGGGTGCAACAACATGTGAATGGTAGGTTCCATTATAACCATGAAAGCCACCAATCAACACTCTCTATGTGCAAAAATGTACAGCAGCTGCACAAAAATACGTAATTGTGAAATATTTACATTTTTGTATGTTCTGGGCCACTACACACAATAATATATATATATATATATATATATATATATATATTATTTTTATTAGGGGTGTCACGATTTCGATTCTAAATTGAAAATCGATCAAAATGAGCTGAAAAATGTTCAGTTTTGACAAATTTCTAATTCAAAAGCAGACTCGATGATTCTCCCAGCCCTGCCTACCTGCGCGTGTCCAAGAAAAAAACCACCATTTCAAACACGACGCAGCGTAGCCTACCGGCAACCTGCAGCTGCATTACTTTTGGAGACAGCACGGCTGCTGCCGGAGTCAGAGATGATGGAGAAACAACAGAAGTGTAAAATCCTCCTGCTTCCCTGGAGTCACCGGTGTGGAAACACTTTGCCTCCCTGTGAGCTGTGTAAACAACAAGCGCGTCATTGACAAAAAAACTACAGTTTGTAGGCTCTGCTACACACTTCAGTAAAGTTGGAAATATATTGACAGATTCAAACTTCCCGGTTAAATAACTCATAAGTGAAATGTTGTTAAAACACAAAGATGCCTCGTTCCTTCCGTAGTAAGGTAGATAACAAGCTGCAGCCTAATTTTCACCAGCCGTCCTCTGAGCTGGACTGATAACACTGGTCTCTGTGTACAGCCGGCTGTGAGACAACACTTCAACTTAAACTGAGTTTCAGGATTAATCCTGTGAGGAAACTCAAGCTGTTGTTGTAAAGTCCTTCTGCCATCTAGTGGCTCTTCTTTTTGTTGTTGTGTTTAACAGTTTGTTTTCCAATTGACTGGTGAAATAAGTTATTATTACATTTTAAATATATTTGTATAATATAATTATTTGACCATATGACCTTAGTGAGGTACATTCCCCCCAAAGAATATGGCGGTTATATCACACTTGATACCATGTAGCCTCTTTTTTTAAAGAAGAATGTGAAAATGTAAATGATAGCTGTCAGGGCATAAAACCAATGATCTGTTGATCTTTATGAATCAAGACTCTAACGATGGCAAAACTGTCAGTGCTAAACCAAAAGTGTAAATCGAATCGAATCATGACCTTAAAATCGAAAGTCAAATCGCGTCGTGGATTTGGAGAATCCTGACCCCCCTACTCAAAAGATGGAACAACTGTTGAACAACAAAATATCTGGTTCTTTGATAAAAAAGGATGGAACTGCAACTTACAATTGTCATCATTATCAATTAATCTACCGGGTATTTTCTGCAGAAATTGATTAGTCGTTAAGAAACTAAAGAAACTAGAAAATACATTCCCTGCAAAATTACTCAGAGATAAAAAGTTTCACAATTAATTTTCTGTCAATCACCAAATCAATTAATCGAACTAATGGGTGCAGCTGTAGATGAAACTAAAGGATACAAAGCCAGTAAAATGAGCCATAACATTAACATGCTGCTTACACATTAATGCGTCAATAAGAATTATATAGTATAGTTCACTATACTCTGAGTAGAGCTGCAAAGATTAGTTGAGCAACAGAAGTTTTCGGTAAACTGAATAAATACATTGGAGGACATCAGCTTGTGGGATATGTCGTGTTTTGGACTCTGACGTAGACGACTGCACTGGGATTGGGATCCTGTGGGACCCAACGCAAAGCTTGCAGGAGCTGGCAGTTTTAACTTTGCTGCGGGTGGGAGCGGGCGGTCAGAAAATATACTGCAGGTCCTGGGCTGCAGGCTGACTCTCACAGAGCCGGGCTGAGTGCTTAGTCAGCGCTTCTTCCTGGTGCTCCCTGACACAGCTACCTGCTGCCGCTCCTCCTCACACACACACATCTGCTGCTGCTGCTGCAACCTGCCGACTTCACCTGAACGACCAAAGAACAGAAACACTAAACAATGCGTGAATATTGCGATACCGCAGGTTATTAATACTTTTGTGCTCATTTTGGAGGTAACGGAGGAGTTGTAAGCTTGTATCAAGTTGCATGCAATTATCAGCAGGAGCGCTACTCCTGGTCAGTGTGTGAAAAGACACAAAATAAACAACCACAGGCAACAACACGTTCTAAAATTATAAGTCGGCTAAAATAAATAAATACAGTGTGCCCTAGGACAGGCGTACTACTGCACTAAAAGAACTGTAATTATTGCACTAGTATGAATGGATAAGCACTAGAACGTAATTTCGCTACGTTATTGCTGACAGGTATGCATCTCTATATTAACACTACACAGTCTTCTCTGCGGGACAGGAGAACACACAAAATCATTGCAACTCTATTGTGCGGGTGGTAACAGTCAGGATGTTTGCGGGATGCAGGTGGTAATGGTCAGGATGTTTGCGGGTGGTAATGGTCAGGATGTTTGCGGGTGCAGGCGGTAACGGTCAGCATGTTTGCGGGTGCAGGTGGTAACGGTCAGGATGTTTGCGGGTGCAGGTGGTAATGGTCAGGATGTTTCCAGGTGCTGTGATAATGGTCCAGATGTTTGCGGGTGAGAGTGGTAATGGTCAGGATGTTTGTGGGTGAGAGTGGTAATGGTCAGGATGTTTGCGGGTGCAGGCGGTAATGGTCAGGATGTTTGCGAGTGGTAATGGTCAGGATGTTTGCGAGTGGTAATGGTCAGGATGTTTGCGGGTGCAGGAGGTAATGGTCAGGATGTTTGCGGGTGCAGGAGGTAATGGTCAGGATGTTTGCAGGTGCAGTCGGTAAGATTCAGGATGTTTGCAGGTGCAGTCGGTAAGATTCAGGATGTTTGCAGGTGCAGGCGGTAAGATTCAGGATGTTTGTGGATGCAGGTGGTAAGAGTCAGGATGTTTGCGGGTGCAGGTGGTAACGGTCAGGATGTTTGCAGGTACAGGCGGTAAGATTCAGGATGTTTGCGGGTGCAGGTGGTAAGAGTCAGGATGTTTGCGGGTGCAGGTGGTAACGGTCAGGATGTTTGCAGGTACAGGCGGTAAGATTCAGGATGTTTGCGGGAGCAGGTGGTAAGAGTCAGGATGTTTGCAGGTACAGGCGGTAAGATTCAGGATGTTTGTGGGTGCTGGTGGTAATGGTCAGGATGTTTGCGAGTGGTAATGGTCAGGATGTTTGCGAGTGGTAATGGTCAGGATGTTTGCGGGTGCAGGAGGTAATGGTCAGGATGTTTGCGGGTGCAGGAGGTAATGGTCAGGATGTTTGCAGGTGCAGTCGGTAAGATTCAGGATGTTTGCAGGTGCAGTCGGTAAGATTCAGGATGTTTGCAGGTGCAGGCGGTAAGATTCAGGATGTTTGTGGATGCAGGTGGTAAGAGTCAGGATGTTTGCGGGTGCAGGTGGTAACGGTCAGGATGTTTGCAGGTACAGGCGGTAAGATTCAGGATGTTTGCGGGTGCAGGTGGTAAGAGTCAGGATGTTTGCGGGTGCAGGTGGTAACGGTCAGGATGTTTGCAGGTACAGGCGGTAAGATTCAGGATGTTTGCGGGTGCAGGCGGTAAGAGTTAGAATGTTTGCAGGTGCAGGCTGTAAGAGTTAGAATGTTTGTAGGTGCAGGCTGTAAGAGTTAGAATGTTTGCAGGTGCAGGCTGTAAGAGTTAGAATGTTTGCAGGTGCAGGCGGTAAGAGTCAGAATGTTTGCAGGTGCAGGCGGTAAGAGTTAGAATGTTTGCAGGTGCAGGCTGTAAGAGTTAGAATGTTTGCAGGTGCAGGCGGTAAGAGTTAGAATGTTTGCAGGTGCAGGCGGTAAGAGTTAGAATGTTTGCAGGTGCAGGCTGTAAGAGTTAGAATGTTTGCAGGTGCAGGCGGTAAGAGTTAGAATGTTTGCAGGTGCAGGCTGTAAGAGTTAGAATGTTTGCAGGTGCAGGCGGTAAGAGTTAGAATGTTTGCAGGTGCAGGCGGTAAGAGTTAGAATGTTTGCAGGTGCAGGCGGTAAGAGTTAGAATGTTTGCAGGTGCAGGCTGTAAGAGTTAGAATGTTTGCAGGTGCAGGCGGTAAGAGTTAGAATGTTTGCAGGTGCAGGCGGTAAGAGTTAGAATGTTTGCAGGTGCAGGCGGTAAGAGTTAGAATGTTTGCAGGTGCAGGCGGTAAGAGTTAGAATGTTTGCAGGTGCAGGCTGTAAGAGTTAGAATGTTTGCAGGTGCAGGCGGTAAGAGTTAGAATGTTTGCAGGTGCAGGCGGTAAGAGTTAGAATGTTTGCAGGTGCAGGCGGTAATGGTCAGAATTTCAGCAGGATTAAGAAATTCATTAAGAAAACAGTCGATGATCTACTCTGAAGCTCGCTGTGTGTGTTTGCAGACCAGCAGCAGGATGGCAGATGACCTGGACATCGAGGCGATGCTGGAGGCTCCATACAGGAAGGTGAGAGTCTGTATGTCCTCTGAGGTCCCGACACACTAGTATGGCAACACAGCTGTGATCTACAATTAATCTGGGATCTAATACAATTCCTTCAGTTTTTGTGCATTGATGTGCAAATAATTCTCATCACACCAGTCCACAAACCAATCCATTTCAGCTCTGTAGATGCTAATGTTAGAGTTACTTGTGAGTGAACTGAGAATAGCTTTAGACAGTAGAGTCGGGCTGACAACAGCGATGATGATGATGATGATGATGATGATTATGATGCTGATGCGTTCCTTTACAGACTGTCATGAATAAATGCCCGTCTATCTCTCTTTGTAGACTTGCCTAACGATTTCTCACCTCTGCTCCCCTGAATGCCAGTGTGATCTGTCACAGACATGAAGGTAGTAAAAAGCCCCATCATGCATTGCTGTACTGTGGTCCCCATGGTAACATGACTGTGGTTCCCTTGCTAACTGTCGCCCGGTTTTGGCCCGACCCCGCCCCCCAGACAGCAGAGTATGGAGCAGCTGAGTGATAATCACAGGAGGATCATGGGAAGGCAGCGTCACAATGCATTAGCATCAGAGTTAGCTATTAGCTAAGCATAAAGTTGTAGTTTATGTACTGCTGGCACCATTCTGCATCCCGACTCTGAGCTCTGAGGGGGGACTCAGAATGGAGGTTCAACCAAGACTCTGAAACTCACCGCATCCTGAGGCTAAAACTGACGGGCCAGGTAGTTTGAGAGTCACTCAACATTTAATATGTGAGAGCAGCCCCTCATACAGGCTTGGTACCTGCATAGGTGAGGCAGTGTGTCAGGCGTACCTGCACAGGTGAGGCAGTGTGTCAGGCGTACCTGCACAGGTGAGGCAGTGTGTCAGGCGTACCTGCATAGGTGAGGCAGTGTGTCAGGCGTACCTGCATAGGTGAGGCAGTGTGTCAGGCGTACCTGCACAGTTGAAGCAGTGTAGGTGTAGTGGAGGTTGTATCCCGGGTTCTTCTGGGCTGAGTGTAGTGACTAAGCCTCCTGTCTGCTTCAGGGCCCTTCAGAGGAGTCCCACCACAGAAGAAGAAGAGTGCGAGCCTGCTGCCGGAACTCCAGCTGGCCGCCGGGCTGCAGCCTGGGACTGACTGACTGATCCAGACTGACCTCTGACCTCTGACCCCCCGTCACACACAACAGTCTGTTTCAATGTGACTCATTAAACTGTGTCTATATTCTCTCTTGTCCCCCCTCCCCCATCCCCCCACACCCCGGACACCTGAATGTTGCGTCCTCATGCTGTTCTCTGTCGACCCGCTTAGGACGACGCCAAGAACCCGAATCCCAACGGGCAGGAGGAGCACGGCAAGAGGTACCTGACATGTCTGTGACACTGGCATGTGCTGTGTGTATGAGTCAGGTGCTGCATGTTACAGGCGTGTGCTGTGTGTATGAGTCAGGTGCTGCATGTTACAGGCGTGTGCTGTGTGTATGAGTCAGGTGCTGCATGTTACAGGCGTGTGCTGTGTGTATGAGTCAGGTGCTGCATGTTACAGGCGTGTGCTGTGTGTATGACTCAGGTGCTGCATGTTACAGGCGTGTGCTGTGTGTATGACTCAGGTGCTGCATGTTACAGGCGTGTGCTGTGTGTATGACTCAGGTGCTGCATGTTACAGGCGTGTGCTGTGTGTATGAGTCAGGTGCTGCATGTTACAGGCGTGTGCTGTGTGTATGACTCAGGTGCTGCATGTTACAGGCATGTGCTGATGTGACGCTCATGGCGTGACAGCAGAGGAGGTGTGTCAGTGTACCTGACTCACCATGTGATGGGGGGTGGGCTTGTGTTCTGATTGGCTGCTGTGTGTCCAGCAGAAAGAAGCGCAGCCGCAGTCGCAGCCGTGACAGGAAGCGCAGCCGCAGTCGAGACAGGAAGAGAAGCCGCAGCCGAGAACGCAAACGCAGCCGAGACAGACGGAGAAGTCGCAGCCGAGAGCGCCGCTGCAGCAAGAGCCGAGAGAGGGGGGGGCGCTACAGAGAGCACCACACACAGTCAGTACTGCAATACTGCAGGTTATACTGCTGTACTTCAGGTTATTATACAGAGAGCATCATAGTCAGTACTGCGATACTGCAGGCTAGTTGTCTCTCTCTCTTTCTGACCTGTCTCTCTCTCTCTCTCTGACCTGTCTCTCTCTCTCTGACCTGTCTCTCTCTCTGACCTGTCTCTCTCTCTCTGTCTCTCTCTCTTTCTGACCTCTCTCTCTCTCTCTGACCTCTCTCTGACCTGTCTCTCTCTCTCTGACCTGTCTCTCTCTCTTTCTGACCTGTCTCTCTCTCTCTCTCTCTTTCTGACCTCTCTCTCTCTCTGACCTGTCTCTTTCTCTGACCTGTCTCTCTCTCTCTCTCTCTCTCTCTCTCTCTCTCTCTCTCTCTGACCTGTCTCTTTCTCTGACCTGTCTCTCTCTCTGACCTGTCTCTCTCTTTCTCTCTCTCTGACCTGTCTCTCTCTCTCTCTCTCTCTCTCTCTCTCTCTCTGACCTGTCTCTTTCTCTGACCTGTCTCTCTCTCTCTCTCTCTCTCTCTCTCTCTCTCTCTGACCTGTCTCTTTCTCTGACCTCTCTCTCTCTCTCTCTCTCTCTCTCTCTCTCTGACCTGTCTCTTTCTCTGACCTGTCTCTCTCTCTGACCTGTCTCTCTCTTTCTCTCTCTCTGACCTGTCTCTCTCTCTCTCTCTCTCTCTCTCTCTCTGACCTGTCTCTTTCTCTGACCTGTCTCTCTCTTTCTCTCTCTCTGACCTGTCTCTCTCTCTCTCTCTCTCTCTCTCTCTCTGACCTGTCTCTTTCTCTGACCTGTCTCTCTCTTTCTCTCTCTCTGACCTGTCTCTCTCTCTCTCTCTCTCTCTCTCTCTCTCTCTCTCTCTCTGTCCAGCCGTCGGCGGTCGAGGAGTAAGAGTCCTGTCAGGAAGGAGAAGAGTCCAATCAGGTGAGAGCTTGTTGTGATGTCATTTGACCTCAGATTTCTGTGCGGTTCAAAGGCGTGGCTGTATACAGATGTATTCTGTCTCTATAGTCTGTATGGAGGGTTACAGTCAGACTAGACTGCACACCACTATCATTCTGCTATAGTGGGAAAACGCTCTGGCTTGTTTGTATTTCTTTAAAGCAATCAAAGTCGTCTTGGGCAGCGCTAAGCCCAGGATGCAGTGACTGTGCCATTGCAAAATAGTGTTAGAGTAGGGGCTGGCGCTGGATAAATGCAGCAGGCCAGCTAAGCTGCATTGTTTTGACTGGGCCTGAACGCTCCGCTGTGAAGCTAGCGCTAATGGGAGAGAGGACTTCCTATGTGAAAATCTCCTGTTGTGTGCTACATGTGTGAAAACGGCTCAGGTGTATTGGTGCTGTTGACTCTGTGCAGGCAGCCGATAGATAACCTGACTCCAGAGGAGCGCGATGCCAGGACGGTGTTCTGCATGCAGCTGGCAGCCAGGATACGACCCAGAGACCTGGAGGAGTTCTTCTCTGCTGTGGGGAAGGTAAACGCTGAGCCGCCGGCTCTCCTCTCCAATCTGCCTGAAGTTACCACAGACTGTATATAAAGATGGACGACGCGTCTCTACGTCCTGCCGCTATGCAAGGTGAAGCCAAAAACCTTGGGGGGCAGGATGACGGCACACAGGACATGCCCCCTCAACTTTTTTTCATTTGTAATATTTTATTAAAAATATAGCCTTAATGACTGTATTTAACAACTACTTAAACTTCTTATTTTTTATATACTTTGCTGTCACATGCTGTTCTCCACCTGGACTCCATATAGTGTATCTTGGTTCTTCATCAGCCTTAAATGTTTTTAACACTGTCAAGTCTCTTTAGTGATGAATTCCCAGAGTCGCATTACTCCTCAGCTGTCCACTTTGTCTTGAAAAATCTCATCATCATTTAGGTTAGCAGGCTCTTCACTATCCTCCTTTGGCTCCTTAAACTCCAGGTCCTCCCCAAACTGTATAGAAAAGTCGATGTGTTGTAGTAGCATATATATATTAATGCCTTCCTCATCGGTGCGGTCAAAAGGCAGGAGTCTCACCATACTGTAGTCATCAGTCAGACCACAGATGGTTTTAGTCAGCTTCTGAACTTTTTCATGTACATGTCTGGTTCCAGGTACTTTGGGACTAAGCCAGTCCATTTTTGTCATGATATTTACTTGAGGAATCTCTCTTGACGCCATGGTACTCAGGGCAGCCATGACTGATGAGATGAACTTAAGACTCCACCATGAACTGGGAGTCAACCAGAAAGAACCGGCTCACTCGAAACTCCCAGTGCTGGAGCTGCTCCACTAGCTGCCTCACAGGGAGGTGTGTATGAAGTTCGATTTGACCTGGGCAGCACAGGGCTCAGCAAAAGAACGCAGCGGCCATTCGGTAAGAAGTTGAACCAAACTCAACTTTTGCTAAAATGCAACTCAACGCCAATCATGTGAGCCAGTGATCAAACCGAAGATGCCCACAGGAAGAAGAACCTTCAGTTTGTGTCCATTGTTTGAGTTTGCGGGCAGGAAATGGAGGTAAAGGCTTAGGTTCGGGGATTAAAGTTCACAACATGATGTCACACAAATGACCCATGTAGTGACATGCCCACACCTCCACACAACCCTGCAGGGAAGTGCCACGTTGCTGGATTTGGTGTGAATGCAGTCTAAGGCCTCTAAATGCTGGACCATGGTGGAGCAGCAGGTAGTCTTACCGCGTCCTGTAGGACCCGTCACTAGCTGTGCATAATGTCCCTGTATTCACTAGCTTATTCACTATTTATCTACTGTTACTGCTACTTTTATCTACGCCCCCTCAACTTGATTGACAGCTGTCCCGCCGCAGAGAGCCGAGTGAACCCAGGAGCCACGATGGAGGTAAACCAGCAAAACCAGCCGGAAACCAGTAGCTACAGCTGGGAATGAATCACGCATGAAAACGTGCATTAGCATCTTCCATGAGAAACTGCTGCGGTTACCCGGCTCGTCTGACGCCTCTCACAGAGGTTTGAGAGCGGCTGTCAATCAGGATGTCACACCCCCTTTTTATATCATCAAATAACTAATTAAAATCAAACTGATCAGAAAAATTAGCACTTGGAAAAACATCAGCGTGTTAAGAAGGACCTAAAATAACAGGAACCATCTTTGGGAAAAATGTATTTGATTTTTTTAGTTTGGCTCATGTCCCATCCACTAACATGGAGGGGGCGGGACTTATGACCTATACTGCAGCCAGCCACCAGGGGGCGATCCAGATGTTTGGGCTTCACTGGGAGCCGTCATGTCGTCCATCTTTATATACAGCCTGCGATAGTTACTGACCCTGGATGTAAAAGTAATTTTTAATGATGCATTTCATTTGTTACTGACTTTGTGTTCACACTTACACAGCAAAAACTAATTTCATGTTTGTAATCAGAGAGAGTTCAGTCTGCTGCGAATTTACATATTTTTCTGCTGTCAGAAGTGTGAAAGTTGATCATAAGTACTTCCTGTTAACCAGCAGTCATTAGCTGCTGCTGCTGCTGCAGATAAAGTCATTATTTTATGATCACGGCATCGTCTGTCAGTGAACAGAAACGCAGGTTAATGACAGATCGACTGTACTGATGTTTAAAATGATCACAGACAAAGCTAAGGGCACAAAGAGTTGTTGCTACAGCCACAAAGCATCTGTCAGCATCTAAACCAGCTGCAGACGTGGATTCAATCTGCTGGAAAACAAGACAAATGTCTGAACAGCTCTGAACTTAAGTAGAGATGTGTCACTGAAGGACAGACGCTGCAGCGATCTGGATCCTGTGGACATGAGGAAGAACAGCAAGAAATAATAAACTGATCCACTACAGGTTCAGATCATGTTGTCTTCACAACATATGTGTTTACAACATGCTTCACTGTGGAAGCGCTGTAACTTTACAGGCTTCTTTACTTATTTAAAGGAACAGTTCAACATTTTCCCTCCTCTTTTTTTCTCACTGAGAGTTAGACTGTGTTCAGAATCGCATACTAACGTACTATTCATACTTAGTATGACCTCAACTTGAGTGTGTACTGCGTTCCAGCTGCATAGTACTGTATATTGATTTTGTGTATCCGAGAAATGGCCGGATGTATACTAGATTAGCAAGAATTTCTGAGTATGTGGCGTGAGTTTACTGGACATACTCTGCCTGCCCCACAATGCATTGCGTCTCTTCAGACTGCACAATGGCGGACTGCGATACCAAGCCCCCAGGAACAGCGCCGGGCTTTGAAGCCAATTTGACATAGCAGCCAAACTGTAATTACGTCACGTGATGCTATTGGGCCCAAAAAGACTTTGTCCCATAGACTTACACTGTGAAAGAGACGAATGTAAATCAGTGGATGCATTTTTTTAGCGTCACAACTTGTTTCACTGTCAGGATTTCATCATTTGGTCCGATCACATTTCGAAAGTCTAGAAGAGCCACATGATTGAATCATTTTATCCCCATTCAAGTTATCCGGAGTGCTAAACCTGAAGTTAGCTGTCTCGGT
>CM076446.1:36266228-36408924 GCA_038419695.1 Scomberomorus guttatus | reverse complement strand
CTCACTACTTACCCTTTATGCTTACCAGAATACTGATCCTAAATGTCCAACCCTACTTACCTTGCCTTGCTACTTACCCCCAATATTAAAAACGTAAATCAATATTAATACCTGCGTATTTTAATACTTACCAGAGGAATAACAGGCCACCATATACTCTAAATCCCCATAAATGGGACTGCTACTACAACTCCAACCAATTGGCTATGGGACACACTCCCTAACCCTAACCCTGACCCCTAACCCTAACCCTCTTACCCTAACCCTAACCTGGAGGATTTAAATCTTTAGACCTTCCAACCGACTTTAGACTTTTCCACTTACCGGAATTTTAGTCCTTTACCTTACAATATTTCTACAAAATTGACTTCAGTCTTACCATAACATTACTTTAATAATTATCCTAATACTCACCTTTATAATTATCCTAAAACTTACCTCGATTTATGGTTATACACTAATACTTACCTCGCAATTACCTTGATAACTTGTTTATGCTTTAGGACCTACAATAATTTAATACTTACCATAATACTTACCTTAATACTTAATCCTACTTACCTTCACTTTAATACTTACTGTTAGTATGACTTTTATATGAACCTATGTATTTTTGTGGACCTTGTATGATGGACAGGGTATGGACACATTCCACAGTCTACATGTCTCCATAGGTAATAAGGTATAGCTATTCGAGGGGCCCTTACATACATAAATAATGGGTCCACGGTGAGATTGGAGCCATTCCAGATGTGAAATTGTATGACAAGATGTCAATCATGTGATAAATGATACCCCAAATAATATGCAGAGCCGAGAAGAAAACATGTTATGCAGATGATTAGGTACAGATGTGTACTCCTATATGAGCTATGTAGAGACAGCAGTACAATGTCCAAACCTACTTTGTGTATGGATGGAACCGATGTACATCGACTAAACGTCTACAAAATAAGAACTTCGCCCACGCTCTTCCTTTTGAAAGATACATCATCCCACATCCATCCTTTCATTTGGCGTCACGAACAGCCGGTGACAAGATATCAGGTAAGCAGCTGTTTGTGATATTTTGAATTTCACTGCTTACCTGACTGCTCACTGTGAAGTACCTGATTTTTGGATGATGTGGTATGGCTACGTGGGGCTGAATCAAATTATTAATTAATTGGTATGGTTATTGGAACCACTTATCATGGTGATTGGTTTTGAGCAACTGTTGTCAGGAGTACTTAACATATTATTTATCACTGAGGTCGGACTGTGTGTGCCTTACAAAGGCGCGCCTTGTTGTTCTGGTGTAGAGAGGTCAGACACGTAGAAAAAGTTAAAAGAGAAATCTCCGGAGTGGACACACAGTATAAGACACACTGTCAGAGCGCTTTTGAGAGAAAAGAAAAGAGAGTCTGGGCAGGGGTGCAGACGAGAGGCTATAGAGCACTCCGTCCCAACAGAAACACTGTCAGAACACTTTGAGTGAGAAAGTGGGTCTGGACGAGTGTCACAGGCAAGGGCTGTCTAGCGCCTTGCGCTGTTTGTAAATAATTGTTATGGTGTTGTTGATTATATATAACGGTTGAGTGCTTTCTGACATACAGTCGGTCATTATATCAGCCCACACACGCACAAAAAAAAAAAGAGAGTGGAAGAGGCATAACGAAAGAAAGTTCTTATTTCGCAGACGCTGCATGTTTTGGTGTATTATATACTAACAACATTTAATCATGAGGTCACAATCCAGTAAATTATGCAAAGAAGAGATTGAGATAAAACACAAAACAGAGCATGATCTACCAAGAAAAGAGAGGAAAGCAATGAAGAAACTGTTAAAGACCAACCCTCACCTTAAAGAAGTTAAAGCTAAAGCAGTAAATCAGATGTCACCTAGAGAGTGGATGCAAACTAAAATAGGATTTTACTACGGCGAACCATTTTTAACAGACATCTCTGAGTGGACAGATAATAAATTTCCCAGAGACGGAAGTTTTGACAAGAGTAAATTAGACTTTATACGAGCATACATAATAGATAATACTGCCGTACGGAATCCAAATTGGGACAAAGAATATATGATAAAAGGTATTTAAAGCATGGGAGCTGATGAGTCGTCAATGGCCTGCAAACATGAAGGAGGCAATGTCCTGCGAATTTAAAAAGTGTTTTGCCATACTGAAGAGAGGACAAGAAATAGATATTAATGAAGTATCTAAATGCATGATCGACAGTTTCAAGAGAGTGTTGAAACATTATGAGCAAGCACAGGGTCTCACATTAGATGTGGAGAGATTTAAAGATTCAAAATACATTAGAGCGGTAATTAACAGTATTACGGATAAAGATGCGGAAATTCTTTATGACTTTATAAAGGACATATATACAATATCAAGAGGAGCAAGAGAAACACTCAGCGGACAGAGAAACTACAAATGTTGCACTTCCACTAGTGACGTTTGATGATAGAGTTTTGGATAAACCTTTAACTCTGAGTGAAATATCACAAATTACACGGGACGCTCCTAAACCACTAATAAATCCCACAGCCTTTCTGAACTGGTGGACAACAGCTTTAATGCATAGCGCAATGTCAGGGAGAGATGTTCGTTACATATTAACGACTTTAATGCCAAACAGTGTGGACAAATTGATAGAAGCATGTGAAACATTAAATTTTGAGAATGATGGTCCTCTTGAACATGAAACTCGTCTAGAGAAGAAATACCCATGGTTAGACAAAAGACATAAAGAAGAACACATTAGAGAAATGGCTGATTTTCTTCAAAAGAATGCGGCGCAAGAGAGAGACATCACGCAAATTTTGAACTGTAAACGTAAATCCAATGAACCAATGTTTGAATATGCAGCGAGATTTCAAAAATGCTGGAAAGAACAGGCCAAATTAGAAATAAAGGAGGACAAAGATCCTTTTTTCACTGCCATGTTTCTAAACGGATTAGATCAAAATTCTTCTTACACTCTGAAAATTGCTGCACCAGATGTTTACTCTTTAACTCCACAGGAATTGTTAAAGAAAATAAGGGAGTTAGATGCCATTGGGTTGTTTGAAAAGAATAGAAGTATGACACAGGCTTTGCAACTCAACCAAGAAGAGCACACATACAATTTGGCAGGTTTCCAAAATAGCCGAGGCAGAGGCAGAGGAAATGCAGCTTGGGGTGAGAGGCAGAGTTGGGCCCCCACACAGAGAGGAGGTTACAGACAGATGACACGAAGGGGGAGAAACTTTAACAGGAATGGGATTGGACGTGGAGCAAGGCGAAATCCATCTGATGTATGCAATTATTGTCAACAGATGGGACATTGGGCAAGAGATTGTGAACTAAAATGGCAGGAAGAAAGTCAAAGACAGACATACACAGGAACAAATTTTAATAATAACACACGCTCATAGACACAACCTCGAACACAGACACAGAACCAACAGTGTGAAACAGCCACTGCAGGAAATGTGATATGGAATGCATGACTCAGCCAACAGAGAGACATGGATGATTTAAACTCACAGCATGCTAAAGTGATAATTAATACACCTCAATTACAGATTTCTAGCAAACCATCTGAAATACCACAGTTAACTTTGCGTATTGCAGGTAAAAGGATTCCTTTTTTAGTGGATACTGGAGCTACTATGTCATGTTTGAGAAGAAAAGATTTGAAGTGTCCAGTTAGTAATGAAGTTAAGTCAATTGGCATTTCTGGAGTAACTCAAACTGAACCAATGTCTATACCATTGACAACCTGTGTGGATGAATACCAATTTCAACATTCATTTATAGTGAGCAATACAACACCAATGTCACTATTAGGAAGAGACATCTTGAGTAAATTAAATGCAGTTATTTCATGCTCTCCAGATGGATTGGAGATCCACATTCCAGCAGATAGAGTTCATCAACTGTTGTCTCATAGTATTGGAACAGCTTACACAGCCACATCCACTTTAACTAATGTTGATTTAATTTACAGATTGTTTACTATGGACGAAATTAAGAAACTAGCAGCATGTCAACAAGCAGCTGCAGCCAAAATTTTACATATGAAACCAGTTGATCCTCCATTTTCAAATAAGATGACTACTCAAAAGGAAATGGATGAAAATACACCTTGTTTTTACATGTCTCCCCATGGTCTTGTATTATTGTGGAAAACAATAACCAAAGAGATTCGATTCTTTGTATGTGCGGTACGAACAGACTATACTGATATTGATCCAGTACTGAAATCATGCATTGAATACCTTGAGAAAGCACCAGATAATAAAGATCAAAACAAAGATTATGTCATATGGTTTTATGATGTGGAACCAATTCACTTCTTTATTAAACCATTGCAGCATAACATGAGATCATTGATCGTGGAGAACGAGATGAAAGAAATTCAATTGAAAACGCCATCTATATTAGCGTCAGTTCCAACAGAATTATGGGCACTGCATGCTAATCATGTTGGATTATTAAATATACCACCTTATCGAGCTAAGATTAATCCCAACAAATATCCAGTCTATGTTAAACAATATCCACTTTCTAGAGAAAAGGAAGAAGGAATTAGACCGGTTATTGAAAGCTTACTGCAACAGGGAGTAATTGTTAAGAGAAGATCCCAAAATAATACGCCGATAAACCCAATACTAAAGCAAGGAACAAATAAATATAGGTTCACACAAGACCTACGAAAAGTTAATGAAGCAGTTTATTCTATTGCACCAGTAGTACCAGACGTTAACTCCATTCTAGCAGCATTGCCAGCAGACTCAAAATTCTATACAGTAGTAGATTTATGCTCAGCATATTTCTCTATCCCTGTACATCGGGATACACAAGATTTGTTTGCATTTACATTCAAAAACGAACAGTATGTATGGAGGCGTTTGCCAATGGGCTTTGTTGATTCAGCAACTGTATATGCCTCAGCAGTTAATATGCATCTGGCTCAATTGACCTTACCCGGACCATCTACGCTGTGTGTTTATATTGACGATATTCTCATAGCATCACCAACTGAATCTCACTGCCTCCAAGACTCTATTGCTCTCTTAAAGCATCTTGCCGTGGGTGGACACAAAGCTTCTCTTACAAAGCTGCAGTTTTGCCAGCCAGCGGTCAACTATCTGGGCTTTGTTTTACGAGATGGATGCCGATACTTGTCTCCAGAACAAGTGAAAGCGATAAAAGATATCCAGAGACCAAAGACAAAGACTGAACTGTTATCATTTCTGGGTCTGGTGAACTATTGTAGAGCATGGTTAGCTGATTATGTGACATATGACTCTGTATTGCGCAAGGCAACCTTCAAGGATGCTTCGAACGACATCCATTCGTCACATCAAATACCTTTTTTGCACAGCTCCAGCATTGGGACTGCCGGATTACAAGCTAACTTTTCACCTCTATGTGGCAGAGAATGGTACTGTCGCATCCGCAATGTTAGCGCAGATGCATGGTGACAGGTCAAGACCCGTTGCATATTACTCCAAAACACTACCATTAATCGTACAAGGCATGGTTCCTTGTTTACGAGCTGTTGCCGCTGCTGCTATCATGGTGGAGAAAGCACAAACGATAGTCTTAGGACATCCGTTGGTATTACATACAACACATGTGGTAAACATTATTTTGCTCAACATAACGACACAACATATGACTAGCCAGAGACGTAGTAATTATGAACACATTTTAACAGGAACCCAAAATCTTACTATCTCAACCACAACACACCTTAACCCCGCGCTACATTTAAAGGCATTACTACATGGCGAAAATAAAGAACAAGAGGAAGTTGAACATGATTGTATGGAATTGAGACCAGATGATAAAACCACATTAGCAGGTTATGCAATTGTTGATAATCAAGATAAATGTATTGAAGCATATAGGCTACCTGTTTCATCAGCACAAGCAGCAGAGCTGATAGCTTTAACTAGAGCATGTATTCTAGCACAAAGTAAGACTGCAACAATATATACAGATTCAAAATACGCATTTTCAGTGGCGCATGACTTCAGTAAAATTTGGGAAAATAGAGGATTTATAACAACTTCAGGCAAACCTATTCAGCATGCTACTTTGAAGGACCTATTAGCAGCCATGATGTTACCAGAACAACTTGCTATAGTCAAGTGTGCAGGGCATTCTAAAGGAGAATCAGAAGTGGCAAAGGGAAATAACTTAGCAGACAAATATGCTAAAGAAGCAGCTTTAAGTGCATCCTTCCCACCATGGTTAAACACGACTCTAACGGTAGTACAAACAACTAATCCACCTTATACGGTTAATGATTTAATTGCATTTCAAACACAAGCCCCGGAGGCAGAAAGAAAGTTATGGTTAAAGAAGAACTGTCACAAAGATGTTGATGATTTGTGGAAATTCAAGGATAAAAGAGTGGCTTTACCTAAGCTAGCATATGATCCTTTAATCGCGTACGTACACGGAACAACATGTGAATTACAAAGCGGTGACAGATTACATATCTAAATTGTTTTTCACGATAGGTTTGGAAAAACATGTTAGAAGGTACTTTAATAGATGCTTAATTTGCGCACGATGTAATCCACATAATAATCCACCAAGACATGAACATTTGCCAAGACCAGAAGGACCTTTTCAATCATTACAAATTGATTTTACACATATGCCTAAATGTCGAGGTTATGCATATCTACTCGTGATTGTGGATCGATTTTCCAAATGGCCAGAGGCTTTCCCGACGAGAAAAGAAAATGCTCAAACTGTAGTTAAGTGTTTAATGGAACATATTATTCCATGTTTTGGGATACCTGAAAGTATCGATTCAGATAATGGAACTCCATTCACGTCGAGAGTAACTAAGCTACTTGCAAAATCATTGGGAATCAAATGGAATTTTCATATTCCTTATCATCCACAAAGTTCAAGTAAAGAGAACAAATAGGACAATTAAGAAAAAATTGATAAAAGTGCATCAATCTAGACAGTTAAATTGGATAGAGGCATTACCATTGACACTCTTGTCTATGAGAGCAATGCCGAACAAAACTACTGGATTGTCGCCACATGAAGTGTTAATGGCACGACCTTTTCCTCTAGGAGTCGAGATGAACGAGAGCACCAGTGGATCTGACACAACTACAAGAATCACAACAAAATTACGTTAAACATTTTCTTTTGTTTCTCAGTACTCTCAGCAGGTATTTGACGCTCTTCCTTTTCCAGCTGATATGCCTACACATAACTTCCAACCAGGTGACTACATGCTAATTCGGAGTCTGAAGCCTACTGTAGGAGAACCACGTTACGGACTGCCAACTCAAGTTCTGATGGTGACAAGGACCGCTGTCAAGGTCAAAGGACAACCACAATGGATCCACGCATCCAGAGTGAGGGCAGCACCTTCGACTGTAATCGAGGCGACAGAGGCGAATACGGCAACACTGGAAAAGCAAGAAGGGGAGTAATTAGAGGGCGTGAACACGAGAGAAACACGCATGACACAACTAACATTTTAAAGTTTGTTAAAATAACTAACCCCAAAGTTATTCTAAGTATTATTGCATGCTGCATATTTACTTGCATAGTTATACAATGTAATGTAGAAGGAAGTAACATGAATGAAGAGAGTGATGAAGGAGGTAAAAGCATATGGTATGGAGGAAAAGAAGAGAAGAGTGAATGGATGAGGAGAATGACTAATCGCATGAAGAGAGCAACAAAGTCAAAGATTGTGGAACCTAGACCGTACATGGAAGTAGGAATGATGGATCATACACCAATGACTGATTTTGAAATACAATGTCTGTATTACCCACTAACAGCAGAGGCAACCAAACCCTACTACATCAATAAAGTCACATATATCACACTTGAACCAAATAAAGTAGAGGTGCAAGTAGAGTACCAAATTCTATGTACACATAGATCCAGGCGCGTACACAGACTTTCACTCCATTGTATTGAAAGCTGTCCAGAGAAGGTCACCACAAGTATGCGTAAATGCGATAACAGGTATCGTACACTATGACCTAGTAGTTACTAAAGGGTGTAGAAGTAATATATATATATATATATATATATATATATATATATATATATATATATATATATATATATATATATATATCCTCGCCAGTTATCCTTTCCCCGCTCTGGATAATGTGATTTGGTCGTGTGGAGAGAATGTGTATACTTATATGCCACCAAATTGGAAGGGAGTATGTGCACCATATTGGATTCCCAAAACAGCTAAATTTACACCAAAGATAGAAGCTGAAGGAGATAAAATAGGCGTTGAAGACACTAAAGAAATAGACTGGCCAAATACAATAGGAAGAGACCAAAACGCGAATGAGGTGACTGAGGAAGATGATACACACACTTATAAGAAGTTGAACATTAAATTAGGATCAGGTCATCCTTTTGAATCTAATTTGTGGTATCAATCAATTAAGAGAAGAGTTAGAAGATTGACACAGAAATCTTGTTATGCATGTTCGTTACTTCCGCTATCAACCAAAGACGTATTTGTTTTAGTAGCAAAACCTCTTACTTAAACCAGAAGGATTGCCTGCGTTATGTACATTAGCATATATGTACGTAGTCCAAAATCACCCTAAGACAGGAACACATGTGTTAACAACTTCGCCCCCGAGACCAATAATTAAAACAAATAAAATGCATTTCGGTAAGATACTCAATCTAGTGATGAAAGAGAACAACATCATGTATAAAGTAGTACAATATGCAATTTTATCTCAATTAGTCAACCAAATGGACAGGATCTTGTGAATATTCACGTGACTAAATTTCAAGCACCAGGAGATAACCCATCTCCTATGGGATGTACTAGTTTCTATGAGAAACACATTTATGATATGCCATATGATTTATCGGCTACTCCGGTGAAGTCATCAGCAATAGTTAATGACACGGACATTTTTGACGTATGTATCGAAGGAAAGCAAGATAATGACACAGAAGGTCAAGATATGGGATCCGTGCAGGTTGATAAATGCAGATACATCATGGACAAAGTGAATGATTACGCCCAGTTAGCATTTATGGGAGCACCTATGATGGAAGGATTTTATTGGTGCTGTGGAGAACATGTTTGGGATAGTCTCCCACCCAGATTTAAGGGAAGATGTGGAATTTGCATGTTACATGATGTCACTTATGTAGTAGAGCCCGTAGAATACATGGAAACAATGGGACTTCATCTAGAGTCAAAAGAGAAGTTAGTGAAGTAAGAGGATAATACACCTGAAGAATACAGATCCTCAACGTTTGGCTGAACAATATTATGCATTAGATGAAGGATATCAAATCTACACGCATTCTCAAATGGTATTTGCATCTATATTTTGGAATACGGAATTACAGTACAGTAATCATTATCTTATAGCGTTGACAAGACATGATTTGGCATTAGTGGCTAATTCTACATCTTTAGCGCTCAAATCTATCAGTAGTGAATTGGACTTGATTAAACGATTTGATAATGCTAATCGTGTAGCTTTGGACGCCTTAACCGCAGTTAATAGCGGTGTCTGTGCTATCATGGGTGAAGGATGTTGCACATATTTACCCTCAGATTCAGAAGGAAGTGGTAATTTGTCAGTTGCAATTAAGAATTTGAGAGATATACAGGAAAGTATTGTTACAGTGAACAGGAATGCACAAGTTGAAATGGGTTACAGAGGAAACAAGGTATGGGAAAGCATTGCAAGGTATTTTGGAGGAAATTCTACTTTAGCTTGGCTTGTAGGATTATGTGCACCTATTATAGGCATTGTGATGATAGTAGCCATAATAATGTGTTGTTGTTTCCCAATTTTCCGTGCGCTAATCATGAAATCCGTTTCTTCTGTTTCCAAGACTATACTGGTTCAGAATCCAGTTAGAAACACCTACATCTACGCTCCACCAGAGACAAAGTTTCACCAAATCACTTGTCAGTGATTTGGTGAAGCCTGGTGAAAGGGGGGTCAGAGAACCAATAGGGGCCTCGTCCCTGAAGCCAGTGAAATGTTGTAGCAAGTACAATGGTAGCCAGGTCACTATTAGAAGTGAGGGAGAGTGAAGCAGGTGTAGTCTAAACATAACAGAGGATAATAAACATTGATGTAAACAACATTGTAACATGAAGATTGAGGATAAGATGGAAGGGAAGATTTTATATGTACTATGTGTATTTTATAGCATGTGTATGTAAGATGCTACATGTATGGCCATATATGTTAATCTCATACCCTTTTGAAAAAAAAAAAAGTAAAAGAAAAAAAGGGGGAATTGTTAGTATGACTTTTATATGAACCTATGTATTTTTGTGGACCTTGTATGATGGACAGGGTATGGACACATTCCACAGTCTACATGTCTCCCTAGACTAACCCTAACCCCAACCCCAACCCCTAACCCCTCCTTCAAAATTTCTCACGCCTAAATTCTCCATCCCCTAGTCCAGTTTAGGTGACTAGGCCGTGGATGCACCAGGACCTAGGACTACCTTACACTTGGATTCCCCCATTGGACCTATAAAGCGGAAAAGACTCTGAAGAACAAATTAATCCTAACCTGGGGGATTTAAATCTTTAGACCTTCCAATTTACCCTTTAAATTACCTCTCCCAACCGACTTTTTTTAGACTTTTCCACTTACCGGAATTTTAGCTATACACTAATACTTACCTCGCAATTACCTTGATAACTTGTTTATGCCTTAGGACCTACAATAATTTAATACTTACCATAATACTTACCTTAATACTTAATCCTACTTACCTTCACTTTAATACTTACTCTTAATACTTACCAGAATATTGGCCCTAAACACCCAACCCTACTTACCTCACCTCACTACCTACCCTTAATACTTACCAGAATGCCGGTCCTTAATATCCAACTCTACTTTATCTCGCTACTTACCAGAACATCAGTCCTAAATACCCAACCCTACTTACCCTACCTCACTACTTACCCTTTATGCTTACCAGAATACTGATCCTAAATGTCCAACCCTACTTACCTTGCCTTGCTACTTACCCCCAATATTAAAAACGTAAATTAATATTAATACCTGCGTATTTTAATACTTACCGGAGGAATAACAGGCCACCATATACTCTAAATCCCCATAAATGGGACTGCTACTACAACTCCAACCAATTGGCTATGGGACACACTCCCTAACCCTAACCCTACCCCTAACCCTAAGGGTTAGGGTTAGGGTTAGGGTTAGGGTTAGCTGTAGCCTGAGCTGTAACTTACAGCTCAGGCTACAGCTCACGTACCGCTCACACTGCTCTTTGAAAAGCAAGACACACTGTAAACACATCCGGGAAATGCGTGAAAGCGGGTAAGTTACAGCTCAGGCTGCAGTTCACGTACCGCTCACACTGCTCTTTGAAAAGCAAGACACACTGAACACATCCGGGAAATGCGTGAAAGCTGGTAAGTTACAGCTCAGGCTGCAGCTCGCGTTCTGCTCACACTGCTCTTTGAAAAGCAAGACACACTAAACACATCCGAGAAATGCGGGAAAGCGGGTAAGTTACCGATCAGGCTGCAGCTCGCGTACTGCTCACACTGCTCTTTGAAAAGCAAGACACACTGTAAACACATCCGGGAAATGCGGGAAATGCGGGAAAGCGGGTAAGTTACAGCTCAGGCTACAGCTCACGTACCGCTCACACTGCTCTTTGAAAAGCAAGACACACTGAACACATCCGGGAAATGCGTGAAAGCGGGTAAGTTACAGCTCAGGCTGCAGCTCGCGTACTGCTCACACTGCTCTTTGAAAAGCAAGACACACTGTAAACACATCCGGGAAATGCGGGAAAGCGGGTAAGTTACCAATCAGGCTGCAGCTCGCGTACTGCTCACACTGCTCTTTGAAAAGCAAGACACACTGTAAACACATCCGGGAAATGCGTGAAAGCGGGTAAGTTACAGCTCAGGCTGCAGCTCGCGTACTGCTCACACTGCTCTTTGAAAGCAAGACACGCTGTAAACACATCCGGGAAATGCGAGAAAGCGGGTAAGTTACCGATCAGGCTGCAGCTAGCGTACTGCTCACACTGCTCTTTGAAAAGCAAGACACACTGAACACATCCGGGAAATGCGTGAAAGCTGGTAAGTTACAGCTCAGGCTGCAGCTCGCGTTCTGCTCACACTGCTCTTTGAAAAGCAAGACGCACTGTAAACACATCCGGGAAATGCGGGAAAGCGGGTAAGTTACAGATCAGGCTGCAGCTCACGTACTGCTCACACTGCTCTTTGAAAAGCAAGACACACTGTAAACACATCCGAGAAATGCGGGAAAGCGGGTAAGTTACCGATCAGGCTGCAGCTCGCGTACTGCTCACACTGCTCTTTGAAAAGCAAGACACACTGTAAACACATCCGGGAAATGCGGGAAAGCGGGTAAGTTACAGCTCAGGCTGCAGCTCGTGTACTGCTCACACTGCTCTTTGAAAGCAAGACACACTGAACACATCCGGGAAATGCGTGAAAGCGGGTAAGTTACAGCTCAGGCTGCAGCTTGCGTACTGCTCACACTGCTCTTTGAAAAGCAAGACACACTGTAAACACATCCGGGAAATGCGGGAAAGCGGGTAAGTTACCAATCAGGCTGCAGCTCGCGTACTGCTCGCACTGCTCTTTGAAAGCAAGACACACTGTAAACACATCCGGGAAATGCGAGAAAGCGGGTAAGTTACCGATCAGGCTGCAGCTCGCGTACTGCTCACACTGCTCTTTGAAAAGCAAGACACACTGTAAACACATCCGGGAAATGCGTGAAAGCGGGTAAGTTACCGATCAGGCTGCAGCTCGCGTACTGCTCACACTGCTCTTTGAAAAGCAAGACACACTGTAAACACATCCGAGAAATGCGGGAAAGCGGGTAAGTTACCGATCAGGCTGCAGCTCGCGTACTGCTCACACTGCTCTTTGAAAAGCAAGACACACTGAACACATCCGGGAAATGCGTGAAAGCTGGTAAGTTACAGATCAGGCTGCAGCTCGCGTTCTGCTCACACTGCTCTTTGAAAAGCAAGACACACTGAACACATCCGGGAAATGCGGGAAAGCGGGTAAGTTACAGCTCAGGCTTCAGCTCGCGTACTGCTCGCACTGCTCTTTGAAAGCAAGACACACTGTAAACACATCCGGGAAATGCGAGAAAGCGGGTAAGTTACCGATCAGGCTGCAGCTCGCGTACTGCTCACACTGCTCTTTGAAAGCAAGACACACTGTAAACACATCCGGGAAATGCGAGAAAGCGGGTAAGTTACAGCTCAGGCTGCAGCTCGCGTACTGCTCACACTGCTCTTTGAAAAGCAAGACACACTGTAAACACATCCGAGAAATGCGGGAAAGCGGGTAAGTTACCGATCAGGCTGCAGCTCGCGTACTGCTCACACTGCTCTTTGAAAAGCAAGACACACTGTAAACACATCCGGGAAATGCGTGAAAGCGGGTAAGTTACAGCTCAGGCTGCAGCTCGCGTACTGCTCACACTGCTCTTTGAAAAGCAAGACACACTGTAAACACATCCGGGAAATGCGAGAAAGCGGGTAAGTTACCGATCAGGCTGCAGCTCGCGTACTGCTCACACTGCTCTTTGAAAAGCAAGACACACTGTAAACACATCCGGGAAATGCGTGAAAGCGGGTAAGTTACAGCTCAGGCTGCAGCTCACGTACTGCTCACACTGCTCTTTGAAAAGCAAGACACACTGTAAACACATCCGAGAAATGCGGGAAAGCGGGTAAGTTACCGATCAGGCTGCAGCTCGCGTACTGCTCACACTGCCCTTCAAAAGCAAGACACACTGTAAACACATCCGGGAAATGCGTGAAAGCGGGTAAGTTACAGCTCAGGCTACAGCTCACGTACCGCTCACACTGCTCTTTGAAAAGCAAGACACACTGAACACATCCGGGAAATGCGTGAAAGCGGGTAAGTTACAGCTCAGGCTGCAGCTTGCGTACTGCTCACACTGCTCTTTGAAAAGCAAGACACACTGTAAACACATCCGGGAAATGCGGGAAAGCGGGTAAGTTACCAATCAGGCTGCAGCTCGCGTACTGCTCACACTGCTCTTTGAAAAGCAAGACACACTGTAAACACATCCGGGAAATGCGTGAAAGCGGGTAAGTTACAGCTCAGGCTGCAGCTCGCGTACTGCTCGCACTGCTCTTTGAAAGCAAGACACACTGTAAACACATCCGGGAAATGCGAGAAAGCGGGTAAGTTACCGATCAGGCTGCAGCTCGCGTACTGCTCACACTGCTCTTTGAAAAGCAAGACACACTGTAAACACATCCGGGAAATGCGTGAAAGCGGGTAAGTTACAGATCAGGCTGCAGCTCACGTACTGCTCACACTGCTCTTTGAAAAGCAAGACACACTGTAAACACATCCGGGAAATGCGTGAAAGCGGGTAAGTTACAGCTCAGGCTGCAGCTCACGTACCGCTCACACTGCTCTTTGAAAAGCAAGACACACTGAACACATCCGGGAAATGCGTGAAAGCTGGTAAGTTACAGCTCAGGCTGCAGCTCGCGTTCTGCTCACACTGCTCTTTGAAAAGCAAGACACACTAAACACATCCGGGAAATGCGGGAAAGCGGGTAAGTTACAGATCAGGCTGCAGCTCACGTACTGCTCACACTGCTCTTTGAAAAGCAAGACACACTGTAAACACATCCGAGAAATGCGGGAAAGCGGGTAAGTTACCGATCAGGCTGCAGCTCGCGTACTGCTCACACTGCTCTTTGAAAAGCAAGACACACTGTAAACACATCCGGGAAATGCGGGAAAGCGGGTAAGTTACAGCTCAGGCTGCAGCTCGTGTACTGCTCGCACTGCTCTTTGAAAGCAAGACACACTGTAAACACATCCGGGAAATGCGAGAAAGCGGGTAAGTTACCGATCAGGCTGCAGCTCGCGTACTGCTCACACTGCTCTTTGAAAAGCAAGACACACTGTAAACACATCCGGGAAATGCGTGAAAGCGGGTAAGTTACCGATCAGGCTGCAGCTCGCGTACTGCTCACACTGCTCTTTGAAAAGCAAGACACACTGTAAACACATCCGAGAAATGCGGGAAAGCGGGTAAGTTACCGATCAGGCTGCAGCTCGCGTACTGCTCACACTGCTCTTTGAAAAGCAAGACACACTGAACACATCCGGGAAATGCGTGAAAGCTGGTAAGTTACAGATCAGGCTGCAGCTCGCGTTCTGCTCACACTGCTCTTTGAAAAGCAAGACACACTGAACACATCCGGGAAATGCGGGAAAGCGGGTAAGTTACAGCTCAGGCTTCAGCTCGCGTACTGCTCGCACTGCTCTTTGAAAGCAAGACACACTGTAAACACATCCGGGAAATGCGAGAAAGCGGGTAAGTTACCGATCAGGCTGCAGCTCGCGTACTGCTCACACTGCTCTTTGAAAGCAAGACACACTGTAAACACATCCGGGAAATGCGAGAAAGCGGGTAAGTTACAGCTCAGGCTGCAGCTCGCGTACTGCTCACACTGCTCTTTGAAAAGCAAGACACACTGTAAACACATCCGAGAAATGCGGGAAAGCGGGTAAGTTACCGATCAGGCTGCAGCTCGCGTACTGCTCACACTGCTCTTTGAAAAGCAAGACACACTGTAAACACATCCGGGAAATGCGTGAAAGCGGGTAAGTTACAGCTCAGGCTGCAGCTCGCGTACTGCTCACACTGCTCTTTGAAAAGCAAGACACACTGTAAACACATCCGGGAAATGCGAGAAAGCGGGTAAGTTACCGATCAGGCTGCAGCTCGCGTACTGCTCACACTGCTCTTTGAAAAGCAAGACACACTGTAAACACATCCGGGAAATGCGTGAAAGCGGGTAAGTTACAGCTCAGGCTGCAGCTCACGTACTGCTCACACTGCTCTTTGAAAAGCAAGACACACTGTAAACACATCCGAGAAATGCGGGAAAGCGGGTAAGTTACCGATCAGGCTGCAGCTCGCGTACTGCTCACACTGCCCTTCAAAAGCAAGACACACTGTAAACACATCCGGGAAATGCGGGAAAGCGGGTAAGTTACAGCTCAGGCTGCAGCTCGCGTACTGCTCACACTGCTCTTTGAAAGCAAGACACACTGTAAACACATCTGGGAAATGCGAGAAAGCGGGTAAGTTACCGATCAGGCTGCAGCTCGCGTACTGCTCACACTGCTCTTTGAAAAGCAAGACACACTGTAAACACATCCGGGAAATGCGTGAAAGCGGGTAAGTTACAGCTCAGGCTACAGCTCACGTACCGCTCACACTGCTCTTTGAAAAGCAAGACACACTGAACACATCCGGGAAATGCGTGAAAGCGGGTAAGTTACAGCTCAGGCTGCAGCTTGCGTACTGCTCACACTGCTCTTTGAAAAGCAAGACACACTGTAAACACATCCGGGAAATGCGGGAAAGCGGGTAAGTTACCAATCAGGCTGCAGCTCGCGTACTGCTCACACTGCTCTTTGAAAAGCAAGACACACTGTAAACACATCCGGGAAATGCGTGAAAGCGGGTAAGTTACAGCTCAGGCTGCAGCTCGCGTACTGCTCGCACTGCTCTTTGAAAGCAAGACACACTGTAAACACATCCGGGAAATGCGAGAAAGCGGGTAAGTTACCGATCAGGCTGCAGCTCGCGTACTGCTCACACTGCTCTTTGAAAAGCAAGACACACTGTAAACACATCCGGGAAATGCGTGAAAGCGGGTAAGTTACAGCTCAGGCTGCAGCTCACGTACTGCTCACACTGCTCTTTGAAAAGCAAGACACACTGTAAACACATCCGAGAAATGCGGGAAAGCGGGTAAGTTACCGATCAGGCTGCAGCTCGCGTACTGCTCACACTGCTCTTTGAAAAGCAAGACACACTGTAAACACATCCGGGAAATGCGGGAGAGCGGGTAAGTTACAGCTCAGGCTGCAGCTCACGTACCGCTCACACTGCTCTTTGAAAAGCAAGACACACTGAACACATCCGGGAAATGCGTGAAAGCTGGTAAGTTACAGATCAGGCTGCAGCTCACGTACTGCTCACACTGCTCTTTGAAAAGCAAGACACACTGTAAACACATCCGAGAAATGCGGGAAAGCAGGTAAGTTACCGATCAGGCTGCAGCTCGCGTACTGCTCACACTGCCCTTCAAAAGCAAGACACACTGTAAACACATCCGGGAAATGCGGGAAAGCGGGTAAGTTACAGCTCAGGCTGCAGCTCGCGTACTGCTCACACTGCTCTTTGAAAGCAAGACACATTGTAAACACATCCGGGAAATGCGAGAAAGCGGGTAAGTTACCGATCAGGCTGCAGCTCGCGTACTGCTCACACTGCTCTTTGAAAAGCAAGACACACTGTAAACACATCCGGGAAATGCGTGAAAGCGGGTAAGTTACAGCTCAGGCTACAGCTCACGTACCGCTCACACTGCTCTTTGAAAAGCAAGACACACTGAACACATCCGGGAAATGCGTGAAAGCGGGTAAGTTACAGCTCAGGCTGCAGCTTGCGTACTGCTCACACTGCTCTTTGAAAAGCAAGACACACTGTAAACACATCCGGGAAATGCGGGAAAGCGGGTAAGTTACCGATCAGGCTGCAGCTCGCGTACTGCTCACACTGCTCTTTGAAAGCAAGACACACTGTAAACACATCCGAGAAATGCGGGAAAGCGGGTAAGTTACCGATCAGGCTGCAGCTCGCGTACTGCTCACACTGCTCTTTGAAAAGCAAGACACACTGTAAACACATCCGGGAAATGCGGGAAAGCGGGTAAGTTACAGCTCAGGCTGCAGCTCGCGTACTGCTCACAATGCTCTTTGAAAGCAAGACACACTGTAAACACATCCGGGAAATGCGTGAAAGCGGGTAAGTTACAGCTCAGGCTGCAGCTCACGTACCACTCACACCGCTCTTCGAAGATATTTCATCCTCTCTTCAAAATAACACTTTCAAGACTGCCTCTGTCAGGGTTCTAAAATGGATTCTAAAAAAAAAAAAAAAATTTGGAAATGAAAAATGCCAAATTAAAATCCAATTGGCTTTGGGACACACTCCGAAGCTTGATCAACCTCTGGAGGTTCTTCCTCAGCTGAGGGTGTCTAGTGATAATGGCCGAAACGCCCGATGATCCTGGGGTCCACTACTGATGATGTGTCCCAAAAAAGACCTCTTAAAATTAATTAGAGAATAATTAAATACATGAATAAATAAATAAATCAATAAATAATAAATAATATATGGATAAATAAGCAAATTAATTGATTAATACACAGACAACTGGATAAATAGTGACTCATTAATTGGTTGATTAATTATTGATTAATTTATAATAAACCAGATCGGAAGAAATCTAAATACAGAAACACTATCCTGACGTCAGATAGAAAACCAGATCAGAATTTTAATTAAGACGACCAAATCTACATGATAAGGAGGACCCCTGATCAATTTTTAAACCCAGATGGGGACTTGTGTATCAAGGGGAGGTGATTTTATGTGAAAAAGAAGAGAAAAGGACCCCAAGTCCCCAAAATAACCTAGCGTACGGAGACTATAAGACATGATCAGATGCCTCTCCTTGGCTCTGCCTCCCTCCTGTTCTCTGAACTTCTCTATCACTTTGACCCTAACCCCGACCAATCAACTCAGAGCCCGCCAAATACCCTAGAACCAAAGTTTCAGATCGATAGCAGCTCCCATTCCACTCAAAATGCAAAATGAGAGAAATGCAGAACTGGGTTTTCACCAACCAGCTGATTATAGAAGACAATTATACAGAAGCCATAGAACAGACTTTGGCAGAACTGGAAAACATCCTGATCCCTGACTGGCAGGTGGCCTTTGAAGTTGCCACCAGGTGGTCAAAAAGAAAAATCAAATGCAGAATGACAGATGACACCATTGAGCAGAGGCACACATAGTCTCTCTGATGAAATAGGACCAGCAAGAACCCAAATCAAAGATTATGAACAAGACCAAATCAACACAAAATGTGAACACACAAACTTCACCCAGAGTCCAGCCTAAGAGATCCAAGGGTCTCTCACAGGAGAAAGAAATGTTCTCAGGGGAAGATTTCCCCCCTTTAACCAAAGTGGATACGGGGACCTCACCCATGTCAGACTATGCCTGGTCTCCTTGTGCACCGCCACCTTGTGACAGCCCCAAGATCCAATGGAGACCCAGAGTGACTAATTCCTGTGTCATAGCACAAGATGACCCAGTACTGGGACTGGGCCCAACACCCTCACAAAGCCCTGTATGACCTCCACAACCAGAAAAACCTCAGCCCTCAGAACCAACAAAACCAGACTGGATGGTTCTGATTCATGAACTGCTGCCTGATGACCTCTCTTTACACAAAGTGGATCCCCCAGTGAAGAGGCAGATCCCTCACGTCATGAGGAGGATTTATCCATTCATGAGGAAGAATTTTTTAAAACTTTGTCTGAAACGGACGGAGCCAAACATGTCTTCCAGGGGACCTCTACCCCAGCTGGAGAGCGTGACACAGAAGGGGAAGGAGATATAAACACTGAACAGGCGGACATAACAGGGCCACAGCCCGTGCAAAAACCTCACAGACATTCACTCTCATCCCAGAAAATTGTTCACTGGAAAATCAGAGTCCATAAGAAATGGTTGATCAGGGGACACTCCAATTTCAGCAGATTCCCCCAATACAGTAATCCAGTAATCCTGATCTTCAGATAGAAAGCTATCCAGGTGCCCAGTTTAGATACATTGAAGCCATACTGGCCAAACTCAGACCCATAACAATGGTGGAAAAAGTGACCCTGGCAGCTGGGCTAAATAACAAAGAACAGAAACCTATAGAGACAGCAATCAAGCAGATGCAAAAATCCTTAAGAATGGCCAAGATGGCTTTTCCAGCTGCTGAGATTTGGATCCCCATTATAAACTACTCTAAAAATCTACCTAAGAAGACACAGGACAATTTGGCTATCATGAATGATCACATTAGGGCCAACAAGCCATTCCTGCCACCACTATCAGACAGTGACTTTGATGTCTGAAAAAGACAACATTCACTGGACAGTGGCAACTGCTATGGCCATGCTGAACCACTGGACCAAGAAGTCCAAAATTTGAATTTAAATTAAATTTGACAGCCCACTAAAGACCAACTTCTGGTAATGAGACAAGTAAACAGACTGTAATTAGTACTAGAAAAAAATAATCATTCCCTGGATGTAAAAAAGTTAAAGACTTCATTAACAACAAAAGTGACAACAGCACTACCTTTAAAACTGACAGCACAAGTACAATTACTAAAAAAGGGCTTGACTTTCATTCCCACAATTAAAATTCACAAAAAAACAAAAGGCACAAATTATGATTGACATCCAAATCTACCATAGAAGGCTTAAATTAGCAGCATATTTTGAAGGAAAAAGGAAAAAAGAACCCTTACCGTTCACAACACAGTCTAATTGGACACCACACTTAGAAACATTACCACCACCAATTAGATCCCTAATTCAAGATGATAAACATGCCACTAAAAAATTCAATTGGAGAACCAAAGACAAGCCCAATTTATCCTCAGCAGAGGTTATTGTCACATCCTGCCAAGACTTTCTGTTGGTGCTTGGATTTTAGTTTCGTTCCTGTTTTATTTTTAAATGTTTTCTCCTTTCCCTTCACACCTGTCCTGCATTGTCCTCATTAGCCCTTCCTTGCTCCCAGTGTCTTTCCCAGCCAATCAATTCCAGCCTGCCCTTGTATGTTGCCACCTGTTCCCTCTTGTCTGATTAGTTCAGTTTGTATTTAAGTTGAGTTTTGACTTCAGTCCTTGTTGAATCATGTGTTTTGTGCTGTCCTGTTCAGTCCTGCTCTGCATGGCTCTGCATGGCTCTGCATGGCTCTGCATGGCTCTGCATGGCTCTGCATGGCTCTGCATGGCTCTGCATGGCTCTGCATGGCTCTGCATGCAGTTTTGCTTTTTGACCCTCCACCTTTTGGGGTTTTTCCCTGCACACTTCTAATAAAGAAGTTTTCTTCAGACCTGCTTCACCTTTGGTCTCTGCATTTGGGTCCACCTGCTCTCCCATCCCTGTGAGTTATGGCATTAAAGCAATTGGAAAAACAATAGCCATATTGCCATCAAACTGGCAGATAAGGGTAGTGCTGTTGTGATTATGGACAGGGAACAATATAAATAGAAGGCCCAAAGACAACGGAACAATCCCAATCATTACAAGAAACTTCAAAATCCTATTTTCTATTAAACTATCACAATGGTGACCCAGATTCTGGAACAAATGTGTATTGAAGGTTTCATTAACCAAAAACAATACCTGCTAGGTAGTGTGGATCCATGCCCAAGAAGGTTTTATCTACTACCTACAATTTATAAAGATCCTGCACAATGGAGCAAACCTTGTGAAATTCCTCCAGGTTTCCCCATTGTCTCAGACTAATAGTGAAACATACCAAACAGCAGAATTTATAAAACATTATTTTAATCCTATTTCTGATAAGCATCCAGGTTATATTAAGGACACGTATGATTTTCTGAAGAAAATCCAAAAAGTCCAGCTACCTAAAGGCTCCATGTTGTAATCACAACATATTCCAAACAAAGTCTGAATCTGACACAAATTATTAGAAAAAACGATGTCAAATTCCTGGGTAGTACCAGAGTGCTCCAGAAACACAAAATTATCTCAGCCTATCACAGGAACCAGAATCTGCAGGACATATTGGTACACAGAAAGTTAAAACCAATCAGGAATACTATGAAGAAACAAAATATGGAATATAAACACATTGAGTTTGTGGCCAACTTACAGTCCAAAATGAAAATCAAACTTGGGCCTCCCCTTTGTGTAAAAATTAAGAAATGTGTTTATTAAATTTATTGTTCCAAGTGTACTATGAAATATGTTGAAGAAACCAAAAATTAAATCCAAATCACATTAATTAAACATAAGTACAATATTGGACACCAAAAAAGGACAGATACACACTTTGTACGACATTTCATCAGACACAAAGTGGAGTCACAGGATTACAAACTAATCCTATATAGACAGACTCAGTACGCAAGAAACAGGAAAAACTGTGGATTAATACACTTGGAACAAGACACCTGTGGGGCTTGAATGAGTAGTGAGGAGCACTGAACGCCCCACCCAGGATGGCCTGTACACTATGTGGAACTTGACGATGTTGCGTTGCTGGATTTCTCAATTACCTCTAACCCTAACTCTAACCTCTAAACCTAACCCTAACCCCTAAACAGTTCCTTTTTAAAAAAGGCCTCTCTTTTGTCCCAACCTGGAATGGGGCTCAAAACAAAAGAGACTTGTTTGCAGTGAATCGCTCACAATACCACAGGAAGCTAACCCTCTGTACATATTTTAGTCCTAGGGTCCCCCCATGGGTAGACGATTTCTACCTAAATCTCAATAGGAACCAGACGTAGAAAAACTACCCCCAGAAATCCTAACATTGATCAAAATGGAACAGCAGATGGTGGCACAACTAAGGCAATACATGGACAAATCCAATCTTACAACCCAGGAAGAGGTAGCAATACAAGAACTAAGTGAAAACACAGCCATTGTCATAAAACCAGCAGACAAAGGAAGTGCCACACTCATTATGGACAGGACCGACTATGTCCACGAAGCCTCACGTCAACTCCAAGATACCACCTACTATGTACCCTTGTCTAAACCAGTATTTACAGAAACAGCAGAACTACTATCAGAAGTCCTCAATACCCTACTAGAAAAGAGATGTCTCACAAAAAAACAGTGTATCTAAAGGGTAAGGAACCGCACAGACCAAGATACTTCTACCTTCTTCCTAAAATTCACAAGCCTCCAAAAAACCTTGCCTATCCCATTCAAAGTCCCACTCAGACATCCTACTGTTTCTGATTGTGGAAGCGAAAGCTATGCTGAATATTTGGACTCTTTCTTGTCCCCACTGTCCAACCGCCACCCCAGTTATATCAAAGATACTCTAGATTTCATCCAACACATCCGGAACATGTATTTACCGGAACCATGTATCCTATTCACCATGGACGTGGATAGTCTATACACAAACATGGACATCCCCCTGGGAATGACAGCCATCAGGAAATATTTGCAAAAATTTGAGAATCGACCAGACACGGAAATCCTCCATCTCCTCTATCTCAACCTAACCAGAAATGAATTAAAATTTAATGGTCAACACTACCTCCAAATTAAAGACACAGCGATGGGCAAACGGTTTGCCCCAGCATTTGCCAACATATATATGGCAGACTGGGAGGAGACAGCTTTCCAAAAATGCAGGAAACTCCCCATTCAATACTTCCGATACTTGGATGACATTTGGGGTATTTGGACGCACTCTGAAACAGACTTCCTGGAGTTTGTGAGGACCCTTAACAACCACCACAACCTGATTAATGTAAAACCGGAGACACACAGAACACAGATCAACTTCCTGGATACGGTGGTTTACAAAGATCCAGACTTTGTACATACCGGTACTCTAGACACCAAGGTTTATTTTAAACCAACAGACACTCATTCCCTTTTACATAAACAAAGTTTCCACCCCAGACATGTCTTCAAGGGAATCCTCAAGTCCCAATTGTTGAGATTTGACAGAATATGCTCAAGACAGAAGAATAGGATACAGGCACAAGAAATCCTCTTCCGAGTACTGAGAAAAAGAGGGTACTCAAGATCCTTTCTTTGAACAGTCCAAAAGGAAGTAAACAAGGATATGACCAAGACCGGGACTCTACAAAGAACACAACAAGTGATCCCCATGATATCCACATTCTCCAAATACACAGTAGTAGCAAACCACATACTCAAACACAACTTCCAGGACATGATGGCCAATACCACACTGCAAAAACAACTTTACAGTAATTTTGGCCTTTAGGAGGAACTCCAATCTGAAAGATCTCCTTGTCAGAGACCAATTGAAACCACCAATGGTTCACACAAGACTACCTCAGGACCATGGGATAGTCCAAAATCCAACAACTGGGATCACCTATCCATTACCAGGGAACATCCCACCAAACCGAACCAACTGTGTGTATTTAATACAATGCAGGGAATGCATGAAACACAATGTGGGCAAAACAAGGAACACTTTGTGAACCCGCTTAACACAGCACTCCTACAACATCAGGAAAGGATGCAAAAGGAACACATATCTGGTCCAACACTCCCCTTAATACTTACCTTAAATATTTACCAGAGGAATCACAGGCAACCATAATACTCTAATCCACAGAGCTGGGGCTGGTATCACAACTCCAATCAGTTGGCTATAGGACACACTCCAGGGCTTGATCAACCTTGGAATGTCGTCCCTCAAGTGAGGGTATCTATTGATAATGGCCAAAACACCCAATGACCCTGGGGTTCACTACTGATGACATGCACCCATTAAAAGATCCTCTTACCAATAGTCTGTAAAAAAAAAATAGCATTAAATACCATTTTACCTCAATCCAACTGCAACTTATCCACCCACCCTAATATAAAACCCACTTAAACCAGAAACTCCATCCAAATCTACCCTTACCTCAACCTCTTAAGGAAATTAAGTCCCAAAAACAACCTATAATAAGGCAACTATAGAACATTAACCAAGGACAGTGGATATAGGAATTGTGGGCTTTATATAACATGCTTCAGCCAGTGCAGTGCCTTTTACTCCCCACACCAAACTGCCCAGTAAACGGGCGAAGCGGGGGAGGGGGGTCATTGAGATATCTCTAATTTCCCTAAATTCTAAATGCTAAATCCTTTATTTGGATGACTATACAAAAACAATATACTATATGTTTGTTAACCTCCATGAAAAAACGACAACATGTGATTAAAATCCTGAATTTTAGAACTATACATTAAGACACAAAAACTATTTGTTATATATTCTTTAATAGGTAATATAGGAATGGCGAGCTGCTGATGATGTCTGTCAGTCAGTGGATTGCCTTCAACTCACCAGTTCAACTGTTCACTTGACATATGAGGCGGGTGGAGTAATTGAAACAACTTTCATCACCTAACCCTAACCCTGACGCTGATCTTAACCCTAATTTTAATCAATGAACTGCCATGGTTCTATCACCGACACTAGAGACTCTTGAGAGTCTGTTTCTATATTCCTTGGTTGCCATTCTCCACTGGGGTTAGGGAAGCACAGAAGTAGAGCTGCCTACACTGCCAGGACAGGGTGTATAGCTGCAGACACAGCACACCTCTCCATCTCTGCTCCTTTTAACTCATACATACAATCCATTTATTGGTTCAAACTTCAAACAGCCAGGAGGACCTTAAGTAACATGTATCAGCCTATGCATTACCTTAGATCCTTTTCACTGACTGCAAAGTCATTGGACAATGCAGGGAGGTCTTTGGGCTACAACTTCCACTAACCCCCTAACCTCCTAACCCTAACACATGATACACAAATGGATTAATTCAGTTGTTCAGTTTAGTTTCAGTTTATTCATTAAAATGGTGACTCCATGTTTAAACATCAACATGATCTCAGTCCAAACAGGAGCAGCTTACTGTAACTACAGTCATATACAGGTGTGTCATCTTGCCATGGCTGCAGTACAGTTGAACTATTAATTAACAAACATGAAGAAATGTTTTCTAATAAATCATGATTGTTACATAGATTAGCAGCCTCTGAACACTGAATATGTTAATTAAGATAATTTAATACTCACTAACACACAATGACGCACTAATGTACATCATTATCCACCTCCGCTTCCTTCTGTAGTGCTGACAGCCACAGCAGAAAACACTGCAGTATCACACTTATATTAACAGTGTCAGTATCACTGTTTCCTGTTTCACGGTCTACCTCTATATTATATATTTCTTTTATCATTTTATTTTTACATTATATTATATTTCCTCTTCTGAGACTGTACATCACTCCAGGTAGATCAGGTCTTGACTGTTACTGTCAACACACAGCAGCTTTGTCACATAATTTGACACCCACAGAACACAATAGATGCCCAACCAGCCCTGTATCACATCAGTTACATTCCTATTAGACAATTCTGCAGTTCATCACTGACTTTAATCACAATCTGTCCCAAACATTAACCAAATGTTTTACTTACTTAACTTTTACTGTACCTTCCCCATGATATATTTGCCATAACTGCAAAGTTAACATTAACCGCACTTTCACAAGCAAAGATCACAACCTCAATGGAAGTTTTGAGATGTGGTCCTACTCCTGCTCTTCAGCTAAATTATCTCCAAGTAGTTACTATGCACAGATATTATATAAACGCAGATTTTTAAAAATGTCTTAATTAGAACATAATCCAATGTTGACTGTACAAACAAAAGGAGGATGAGTCGATCTGAGAAGTGAATGTGATAAAACTGCTGCTTTTCTGGAGCATCAACATGTGTCAACCTTCTGAAACAGGTGTGTGTGTCCTCTCACAGTATTGATATCAGAAGTTTTACTGCTTAAAGGTACTCTGCAGTGCTATGGAGCAGCGTTTTGATGAGTGTCCCTGTTTTGTTTGTATCATACACGATACACATGTACATAAGCATATGGATGATGCAGTATACATCCTGCCAGTGGTTTCATCACATTCCACTAATCAACAGCTGGCAGTAAGAGAAACACAGTAATGCAGCAGAAAAGGCAGTGAAGAACAAGACTGCTAACCACTAAACATGGATGTAAACAATACAGGATAAATCTTTTAATAATTGTCTTTGCAAATGTTTTATGAGGAAGAAATACATTCGATATGTTTAAGTTCAAGGATACACAGAATTAGATTTGGTGAGAAACAATGAATATAAATAGAAACTTTGTTTACAAGAAAACTCCACTTTCAACATACTCATGATCACTAAGGTCCACATGATGTTAGTTAAGTCATTTGCCCGTGACTGGGTCACACATTATACTTATACACTGTGACATGAACACATCCTACACAGACACTGTAGAATGAACACAGCTGTGGTTCAGAGCCTTTCAGACCCTGAAACTGCAACACTGACTGACAGCTGTCCATCACATGTTCAGGGTTAACAAATAGGACACAGGTTGTCATGTATACACTGTTATTATTCAATGTTTGTGGTGTAAGTTCTATATGTACATATATATAAGTACATATATGTGTGTCTGTGTGTGAAATGTCTTATATACAACACTGTGTCATATATGTATTTTCATGGTGTTGTGTATATTCACATGGTGTCCTATTCGCACTGTGTCATTATGTGTATGTATGTATACAACACTGTCTGTCATATACAGGATTTAAATAGTGTCATGTCTATTCAAAGTGTTGTCTTTCCACAACAGTTGTTTGTATGTATTCAGTGTTGTATTTACATTGTGTTTGTATATATATGTATGTATATAAAAGAATGTGTGTGTATATATATTTAGACAGTGTTGTTGGTCTCTGACTCCTCCTGGACATTCCCTTCCATCATTTCTCTCAGTCCTTTCCTGAAGTGAAGATTTGCTCCAATCACGATGAAGCCCTGCAGAGAATTAACAGTACTGCTGTTATTACCAGGGGACACTGCAGACATAAAGCATCACATGGTACAGTGGAGGTTTAATATGGTGCACACACTGATAGCCAATCAGAAAACAGTATGATAAACATAGTTTAATGTAGATTTACTGTATTAAAATAATATGTACACAGATGTAAACAGACTCACATTGTGATATTCAACCACTTCCTCAATGAAATCCATCCCATCAGCCAGGGGAATCTGAACTCCTCTTTTTGTCCAGTCTGAAAACAAACACACACAATGATAAATATAGTAAATGGGGAGTAAAACATCATTACACTGTCACTCACTGTAGTTACAGTAAACACTAAAGTGAATTCTTGTCTTACAGTTGATGAATCATTATTCTTACTGTTGATCAATGGAACCACAGACATCTGCAGCATCGTCTTCAGAGGAGCCTGCAGAGGAATCAGCTGACAGACAGACAGGTAGGCAGGTCAGAGAGAGAGTCAGAAACACAACCAGACATTCAAAAAGACAGACAGACAATTCGATAGACACACAGGCAGTGAGACAGACAGACACACAGACAGACAGACTCTTACTGCCAGAGATTCCAGTGCTGATTGGTTGGAGAAGATTTTGAACCTGAAAGAATTAAAGAGTTTCAGTATGATATCATGAACAGATAAAATCATCACATTTATTTTCTCTCATTTAGTTTCTGAGTCAGAGTCTCTGTTTCCCCTGGCAAAGGGACCATGATCAAGTCCTGAAGAAGCTATCAGGAGTTGACTGCAGCAGGCTGGTTCCTCCACCATCATCATCTGGCTGAAACGCCACAGAACAAATAACTGAATGAAATATGATGCTGCACAGACTCATGGGTCTCATGCAAAAACATTTTCATGTTCTTCTCTTTTCTGTTTCAAGTCAGATTCAACAAACTCTTTGGTTTCAGCCTGAATGTCACTTATTCATGAGGAGCTGAACATTTGAGAATTCATCATCATTAATGCCCCTAAAATGTTCATATAAGGCACCATGTTCTGCTCCGTTTCATTCACAGAAATGTTCCCAAAGACTTAAAAGAATAATCAGAAACCAGCAAACACATTTATAAGCGCCAGTAGTCATATTACAGGGACTGAAACAATTAGAAAATATGAATCCATCAGAGCAACAACACCATCAGGAGAAGCTCCATATGGTCATGGTTCAGGAGAGGAGAGCTGAGGGGGAGGACACAATCTGATGCCCGATCAGTCACCTGAAGGACAGGTGAAACACCTGAACAACAGGAACATCGCTGTCCACAACCAAACACCTGAACAACAGGAACATTACTGGATACATTTAGTGTCTTCACCAACAAAAACCTAATGAGGCGTGTGTGTGTGTGTACCTGCGGAGGTCAGCATGAACAGCCAGACGTTTTCCCTTCATAGACACTTTAGCATTAAATTTTGTTTCCTACAGGAGGAGAAATTAAGACATACTTTCAGTTTAAATTAGTTGCACACACATGTTTAAATGCATATTTATAAACAAATAAATATATTATTTGTATGATCACTGTCTGACAAATATTGATAACTTATTTTTGGTATGATAACAGTCTGACACCAACAGGTAGCACTGCACTTCAAAGTGTCCACATACATGATTTTAATAGACAGCTGCCAACCAGTGTGTGTTTGTGTATGCGTGTGTGTATGTTTGTGTACCATGGTCATGCTGCTGAGCTGGACTGGTGGCTGACCTGGAGGCAGCACCATCACCTTGACGATTGCTGTCATGACAACTGTCGCCCCAGATGTCTTGATGGTGGTTTTTGGTGGTGAGTTGACAGCAAGCTGCAGAGAGATCGGAGCATCCACCAGCGCCGGGTTCTACCGAACACATACAGAAAGTACCTGAAGGAGTACTACAGTAATACACAGTACAACAGTACTACGGTGCTACAATACTACAGCACCACTGTACTACAGTACTGTAGTACTACAGCACTTATTTTTTCATTTATTTGTTTTGTTCTTGTATTAACAGCTCTCTCTCTCCCCCCCTTATTGTGTGCATTCAGTGTGTGATGAGCTGCAGGTGGTGTTCTCTCTGATTGGCCCAGGTGACGGGATTGCTGTGGGCTGATTGGCAAACACAGATGATTTAAATGTAGATGATTTAAACAGCAGGAGCCCCCCCCCCCCCCCACATTTCCAACAGTGGAGGCCATCCTGCTGAATCTTAGAGTTGTGTGTTAGCTGAGAGTATTTGTGAGTAATTTAGTGGGTTTGGACTTTGAGATATTAGGCAAATGTGTCTTTTTGTTTCAACTTTATTTTTTTGTCATAGAAGTTTAGGGTTGGGATTCGTGGATTTTTGTTTGTTGTTTTGGGCATTGCTGAACTCTGAAGCTTTTGAAAATAACCTGCTACATTTTGAACTTTGATTGCTGTTCAGCTGATCATTCTTGGGATTGGGAAGAGTGGGGGCTCTAAACATGTTGTGTCCAGGTTTCCCTTAGACCAGGGACATACTACAATAAAACACAATAAAAAACTACAGAGTACAGTTGACTGTCTTTCTGCTTGTTGACTGTCTCTACTCACCAGCATCATAATGGTTCCAAAGTAAGTGGTTCTCAGCAATACCTCAAGATCTTTGGGCATCTGAAAGACGAGACAAACAGGAAGAGTCCGGCTGGTTTCAGGGGTTTTGGGTACATTATGGAAGGGTTAGTGTTAGGTTGGTGTTTGGTTCGGGTTCAGGGTTAGATTAGTTTTAGGTTTGGGGTTGGAGTTGTTCACCTTCTCGTTTACAATGTGCATCTGGAAGATTCCTGCCTGGTAGTAGGAAAACATGCCACTGTCGAAGAAGAACTCGGACAGAGCGAGATAAACCATCCTGTCGTACTCTCTGATGACTGGGTCCACAGCGTAGTTCACCAACGAGACATTCTGATTTGCCAGGTCGAAAAACATCCCCTGAGAACATAACACACACCTCATATAGTATAATATCACAGTAATGTGACATCATGTATATCATGTGTGTATTTAGCATGTGTGAGAGTCTGACTCTGAAATTCATGTCGAGGCTCCTGGATGTCACCACTGGATCACTGAGCAGAGAATAATCGATCCCGATAAACTGATCAACTTCTGTCCTCACAGGGATTGTCTCCAACAACGAGTTCACATGAACCAGAGCCGCATGGTTCAGAGTGGGGCAGATCTGAGAGACAGAAGAGTGCAAGACAGACAGGTGAGACACCGACAGGTGAGAGAGACAGATGAGAGAGACAGGTAACAGACCTGTTGGTTGAGGAGGAAGCGCATGCCTGATGTCAGAAATCTGGCCAGGAAGTTGTAAACCTTCCTGAAGACAGACAGACAGGATCATTGAAAAACGAGTTCTATTAACAATAATCATTAATTATTATTGCTTGGTACATTTTACCTATTAACAGTTATCATTAATGATTATTGATTGTTACCCAAGTGTTCCACTGAATTTAGCCCTCATTTTGGCGATCTTGGCATCACAGGTGATGTTGTTAATCTTCAGTCGTCCGTCGTCGTCTCGGGTCAGACTCAGAGCTGTGTTGATGTTCACTCCTTCTGCTGAGGCGTTAATGTTTCCTGTGTCATAACTGAGATGTCACAAAAAGACCATCATCATCATCATCACTGTCATCACTGCGAGCAGATGTTAGAGTTAGAATTAGTATGTTTCTGCAGGACTAACAAAAACCAGTAGAGGATCCGTCGGTGGAAACTCAGAGTGATCGACGAGTTCTGAACGTCAAACAACAAACCAACATCTGGGAGGAAGCTGAGCTCAGCATGAGTCAGATTCAACTCTGTTATCTTCACACTGACGGCAGACAAGAGAGGAAAGGTTAATGTGTGTGTCGAGTATTTAGTGTTTATGTATTACTAAAAATATATTATGGTGTTACTCAGTGATGGTGTATTGGAAACGTCCTTCGCTGCCCTTCATCTCTGGCATACTGATGTTACTGAGCTCTTCTTCCACAAACCTCTGAGTCTCAAACCTCACTGAAAACACAAAACACACACTGTTAGTACTGCAAGTACAGCAATCTGGATTATAGATTAAATATGGATTATAGATTAATATCAATTTTAGATTTGATCTGGATTATAGCTTGATCTGTATTATACAGTAGATCTGGATTGTAGATTAGATCTGGATTATAAATTAGATCTGGATATAGATTAGATTTGGATTTCTCTTTGTAAAGCACTTTGAATTGTCTTGTTGAAATGTGCTATACAAATAAACTTGCCTTGCTTTGCTTTGCCTTGGATGATAGATTAAATCTGAATTATGCGTTGATCTGGATTATGTATTAATCTGTATTATAGATTAAATCTGTATCATAGATTAATCTGGATTATAGATTAATCTGGTGTGTAATGTAGCTCTTACACATCTCCAGTCCTTTGTCAGTGATGCGGATCTTGCAGCCGGCGGGTTCAGCAGCAGTCATGATGGACACCAAAAGGTAGAAGAAGAGAAGGGACAACAGACAGGAAGTCATCTCAACCTGAAACACAGAAGAAGATGTTGATTAAAATGTGGACAGATCAGCTGTTCTGTCTGGCAAATATCACCACAGTTTTGTCTGGCAGGCAGTCAAGTCTCATCAAGTCATGGGCTGTTTGGACCCTGATGAGTGACTCACAGGCCTCCTGTCAGTGTTTCTGTCTCTGTTGGATGTTTGCTAATTCAATAGTCACTCAGAGAACAGATAATATTTTTTTTCTGTTGAAATCACAACAAACACTTAAAACGTTTCCAATTGGTTCCCTGTATGGACACAGAGTCCACATGTTGAACTTTCCCAAAACACTGCAGGACACAGCAGCTTGTTTTACACATAAAAGACACAAACACAACTCATGTGTCAATCAGACACACTGAGATAAAAACACTAACAACGGGCAGCGCATGAGGATCTTTTTATTACATCACTGTTTTATTGTGTATATGTAGTTTTTAATGGTTGATAGTGTCAGAAATGTGTATATAGTGTAAATCCAGTCAGATGTGTAGCTCTCTATAGAACGTACTACAGTGTATTCTACAGGAACCAGTCATAGAAATGCAGCAGGAAAGCTTTCAGTGGGCTTTATTTCTGACACCACGTCTTGTTTTTTGGTTGAATATAGATGTATTTCAGTGTGGTTATGATTTGGCAGATTGCTGTCCGTATGAATACATGTTAGTGTTTGAACAGAAACTGCAGAGTTTGGAAGTGAGGATGTAAACATGTGTAAAATGTTTTGTTGCTTGTTTGTGTTTGAGTGAGAAAAGTATTGACGACATTTGAAGGCTGTAGTCACTGAATGCTTTCTGTGTGAAAACAATGCAAATGTGTCACAGTTTGCTCCATAATTGTTGCTGTTGTGTCGACTGTGAAGAGTTTTGAACATGTGGACTTAGTATTGATCCCTGCAGGTAACCAACAGAAGAGAGTCACATCCATCTGTGATTTATGATCAGACAGACTGATGGTGGATTTATTAGAAAGATAAATAATAATTTTTACAATAAAATCACAGAAACAAGCAGCTTTCAGACATAAACAGATGTCAAACTTTTAATCTTTTCAAAATGGTGGCAGTAAGTAAATGCAGTAAAAAAAACAGAATAAAACAGAAAATCGAAAAATTACACAAAGGCAAGTCTGAACAAATGGGTCTTGAGCTGCTTTTTAAAGGTGTCCACAGTGTTCACAGATCTCAAATCCAAAGGGAGAGAGTTCCAAAGTTTAGGAGCAACAACCTCGCAGTCTCCTGTTCTAGGAACAACCAACAAACCCTGAAAAGGGACCGTAGAGACCTGCTGGTGACACAGGGCTGCAGTAGATCTCTAAAGTAGGCAGGAGCCTGACCATGCAGAGCTCTATAGGTGATCACAAGAACTTTGAATTGGATTCTGAATTTGATGGGGAGCCAGTGAAGAGCAATCAGAATTGGTTTGACATGAGACCTTTTGAAAGGACCCGGTCAAGAGTTTAGCAGCAGCATTTTGGACCACTTGTAAATGATCAAGGGATGTTTTGCTGAGGCAGGTGAAAAGGGAGTTACAATAGTCAAGACAGGATTATATAAAAGCATAGTCTCATTATTTAAATATCCTAAATTAGTTTCTTTTGCTGTATTATTTTAGTTTAAACTGTGCATAGCTCCTTTAAGCTCCTCTAACTGTCAGTGACAGAGGCTTTGCAGTTTGTTCTTATTTCTGACTCAGAATTACAACTCAAAAATGACATGAACCATTTTTCCACTTGCTTGCTTGTTACAGTCTGGACAATATAATGAGGTTAAAGGAGGATTTTCACAAACTCTGACAGGATTTAAAAAGTCAGAACTCAGTTTGTGTGACTGCAGTCTGATCTTGATGGAAATGTCTCAAACTGAAGACACAAAAGTCTGTCACCTGTTGTAAAAACATTGTGGAAAGGTTTGTTTCTGTAATGTAGTGCTTCTGAGCTTAAGTTTATTTACACTCATGTTTGGATGACTGTCTAGAACAAATCAATTTAAACTTTTATTTATTATTTTATATATTATATTATAAACATTTATATCTGCTTGTTTTTTCAGCTTGTTTCTGTGCAGAGACAAACTGTCCTCCACTGTAAACAGGAAGCATCAGCAGCGTACTGAGGTCAAAGGTCATGATAAACACCATCCAGACAGATCTGAGGGTTTTTGCAGATAAACTTATGAGTTGTACAGAGCTGTAGGAGTGAAAGAGAGAAAGCTGCCGACTGTCAGACTGTGTCGTCCATATAAACACTGTTCAACTTGAACTGCAGTAACCTCTGTTTCACAACACTCCTCCTCCTCCTCTCTTTTCTTTCACAATACTCCTTCTGAGCTCGTTTCTCTCTGTAACACAAATTGAACTGAAGGATCTGTTGAGTCTCTTTAGTTTAAATTTTTAAAAACAGACAGGAAGATAAATTGAGAGGCTGAAAACTCTAATTAATTTATTTATACACTTCATTTAATTTAAGACAGACTTACACTTTCACAGGTCCACTGACACTTGAACACATTTTAATTCTTCAACTGAAGCTTAAACTACTTATAGTAGTCACACTTTAACTGTCTCCAGTGCTTCAACTAGAATGCCAACTACTTTAATTTCCTACTGTTCTACTGACATTTAAACTGCTTTCATCTCTTACACTATAGCTGACAATTTAACTGCTTTGAATGCTTACATGTCAACTGACAGTTCCACTGAATTAATTTTATTTTTAACTGTCACTTTATCTGCTTTCATCTTCAACTCCTCTCCTCTTCAGTGTGTCAACACAGAGACCTGACAAACATGCAGGGTTGTCCGACAAAAAACTTCAACCTGGTTCAACTTTTGCTGTAACATGACAGCATCCAGCAAGACGCTGCGTTGGTCAATCACATACATGCAAGCTCACATTCGTGGTAGCTTACTTTATAACACGAATGTTGTGTTGCTGCTCAACTTGTTGTGATGAAAAATAAAATTTCCACATGATAACTTTCCAGAGGTGTGAAATCCTGTCTGTGAGTGTTATAAACCTCTGAAGCGTTCTGGACTCTGATCAATTTTTAAACTCGTGAATCTGGAGCTTCAGCTGGACAAACTGGATCATATTTCATGTCTCACCTGAACTTTAAACAGCTTTAAACAGTGCAGCCCCCTGTGATGTTTTCAACTTTCACTGGTCACACACAATTCACTCCAACTGCTTTCAGTTCACTTATCTGTTAATTATTACAGACTGAACATCATATTAAAATATCTTAATTACATCATTATTAATGGAAAAATGATTAAATATAAAAGTATTCCTGTAAAATATCACTGTACACTGTAGCTTTAAGAGACCAGACCAGAACCAGGAAACACACACACACACACACACACACACACACACAGCCTTGGAAGAACAGGATGTTGTCACTAAAATAGAAGTGCAGGACCACACACCCTCACACACACAGTCTATAATCTGTATGTTAATTACAGCTCAGTGACGACAGCCAATCGTCATCCAGCTGCTGCTTCACCCACATCTGGACATCTGGCTAACCACTAACTGCTAAATTCTAAATGCTAACCTTTAATTAAAAACCTTCAGTTAAAAGAGAAGATTTACACTCCACACCCAGCCTGACCTCTGACCTCTGACCTCTGTCATCTGAGAGGAAACTAGTTAACTAGTTAAATGAACTGAAAAAGTTCACTAATAAATCCTTGTCATTACAGAATAAAGAACCTGATTACAGCTCAGTATTTTATATTTAATCATGTTTACATTTAAATCTAATAAACTCGTAACGCAGTCTGTTTGACTGAGCTGACTGTCTGCAGATACAAGGTTTTTTTCTGACAGTCTGTAACTTCAAACACTAAAAACAGTTGACTGTGAATTGAAGTGGAAGTCTTTAAAGAAGTGAGTCAGAAAACAGTCACAGTAAACTGTATGAACAGAGGAAGTTTAAAGGTTTAAAGTGTCTACAGTGAAAGAAGAAGAAATAAAAGCAGTGAGTGTGTCAGTGTGTAAATGCTGAAAGCAGTGAAATAATAATGAATATATGAAACATACAACTGACACTTAAAACATCCTGACAGTAGCAACTGAGAGAGATTCAACTCAAGTATATCATTAAATACTACTTACCTGTCCATCATCTGTCTGTCTGTCTGTCTCTCTGTGTCTCTGTCTCTCTGTCTGTCTGTCTGTCTGTCTGTCTCTCTGTCTCTCTGTGTGTCTGTCTCTCTGTCTCTCTGTGTGTCTGTCTCTCTGTCTGTCTGTCTGTCTGTCTCAGTAAAAGCTGAACTTTGTTCTGAATGTCAGAAAGATGAAAATGATGAAACTCACACATCAGCAGACAAATGGAGGAGGAGCAGATCTGTTCTGTTCATCTGTTTCTGTCCAAACTGACTGTTTCTCTCTGTAAGGAAAGCTTCCCAAGAGACTAACTCCTCCCCCCTCTGTCACCCCCCTGCTTCCCCCCTCACTGTGGGAGGCTGAGAGTCAGTGTTTCCTTGTACTTCTATCTTTGTGAGGACCATGAACATGTTAGACTGTGAGGACTTGTTTAGACAGCAGTCAGGGACAGATGTGAAGGATTAGAGCAGACGAGGAGTGAAAATGTTTTCTTTAAAGCAGTCAGGGACCTGAACATAAAGGACTAGAGTGGATGAGTAGCTAAAATGCACTCTTTAAAGTGGTCAGAGACATAAACATGGCAGTTTAGAGTGGATGAGTATTGAAGACATGCTCTTTAAAGTGGTCAGGGATGTGAATGTCAAATTATTAATATAATAGTTTTATAATGCAGTAATTTATATATATACATACACACACACACACACACACACACACACACACACACACACATATATATATATATATATACTTTACTTTATACATGTTATACATCCTCATGTTCTGCATGATGTCCTCCTGCCTCTAATGATGTACAAATTTGTGACCTAGAAGCTTTGTTTTAGGAAAATAAAATTTTCCTCAACAAAATGCAAAATTGTTTTCTGTGTTTCAGGGATCCTCTGCTGACTCTGAGGTTAAGTCCTGGTAAAGGTCAGTTTTCCTGTTAGATGACAAGGTTCTGTGTTCAATACCTGCTCATGGCAGTCCCCTTCATAATATTGCTCTTATGAACAAACTTGCTTTTAATATTTATCATATACCATCATTCAATGTGATTCCTGTACTCTTTAATATTATATAGATATAGATACTATCTACAGACAGACACAAACAATAAATACAAAAACAATATAACATACTGGCATGCACAAACACATAACTTTTTGTCTGGATAAATTACAACCCATATTTTTATGCAATTAAAAGTCTAAAAATAAAAATCTTTCTGCTTACTGTTTGTGTGTGACATGCATAACATGGCTATCTTAGAAACATGAGATCATAGGTTCCATCCCACCTGTGTAACATTAGTCTTAGTAGATTCAGCTTCAACAATGCATTGTGACCAAATTATGCAAAGTTGTACAGATGGGGATGCTGAACAAGTCTGTAGCATTTGATACCATTTCACCTGTAGGTGGCACTAAAAGATTGTGAAAAATTGCTGCTGGAACAGCAGCTTGCAGTGGCAGCAGCTGTAGCAGCAACTGTCACCAGCAGCAGCCAACAGCTTGTAGCTCTCAAAGACATTTTCTTCATTTTCTTCTATTACTTTTCTTTATTGTAACATGTTTCAGGGATTTTAATGGAAAATCTCAGATGTACATTGCCTTGGATAAAAATGTCTGCTAAATTAAATTGTAAATTGTGAATTTTAAATTGAAATTGTAAGTCTATAGGAGGAATGTTTGAAAGTTGATATCTCATAAACTAAAAGTGCTGCAGTGTTCACACTTCATGGACAGTTGGAAACGTGGAAATGCTTAACATATTAAAACATGGTACCAATAGCGCCACCATGTGGCCAGTTATTATATGTTTTTGCGTTTTAGCTAATAATTCGTGAAGCGCGGCTAAACAATATTTGCACAGTGTGTTCCTTGGATGATGTGTATTCAACTGATATAGGCCACGTGCATTTGTGCCTGGGTAAATTTTCTGCCCTTTTGAATTTTTTGGTAAACACATTTTTTGCTTCTTTTGGCACATATTTCATCTAATCTTCACCAAACTTGGTACTTATCATATTTAGATGATCCCGAACAAAATGTATGTGTTCGTTTTTTTGGTATCACTTACCGTTTGTCTGTAATTGGTTACCAAATTTTTGAAGATGTGGCCTGATGCACTTAATGGGCCATAACTCTCCAATGCTAAATTGAAGTGACACTAAATTTTGGAATGTTGTAAATACAGCCACACTGCACAAGTGTGTAACATTTGATGTAATATTACTACATGATATTTCTACAATTCTGTTCTGTTAAATAAAACTTGGTACACAAGTTCTCCATGACAATGTGCACGACATATTACGGCCATTAGTGAAACACCACCATACTACTTATTAACTGCCATATCTGTTAAATGTCAAATTCAGCAAAGTTGTATAGATGGGGATGCTGAACAAGTCTCTAGAATTTGATACAACTTCACCTGTAGGTGGTGCGACAAGATTTTTAGAAATTGCTGCTGGAGCAGCAGCAGAAGCAGCAGCTAACAGCTTCCCGCTGTCACATGCATTTTCTTCAGAAAATGCTAATATTCTAGTATTACATATGACATTCAACCATTTCAATTATTAGGGTAGGCTAAAATAATAATTGACCTGCATTTCGTACTGATTGGGTGGGATTTGACTTTTGAAACTCTGTTGTGTCATCTGACCCTGTTGATGTTCTCTTTGTGCCCTTTTGGCCCCCTTTCCATTGTAACAGTGCTGTTAGAAGCTTTTCCTCTCCGTGAGCCAGTTTACTAAAGGAGATAGTGGACTTTTCCCCCACCAATTGGAAGATTCAACCCTCACTGGACGAGCTGAAACTTCTCCCTGTGTTCAACCGCACACAATCACCGGATCCGAGAGAGAGACTGCTGCTCCTGCTCTAACCCAGTGCTCTCACTGCCTGCAGAAGGAAGAAAAGGATTTCTTTGTGAAGACGCAGATAACTTCTCTGCCCCGCTGTTCTTCAACTAAGTTGACTCCACTATTTTCTCCACCGCACCACCGGGGATCAGCTGCCATCAAAACCCACAGACAGAGCGTGAAGACGGCCCGTCAGTATCCGAACTGGACAAAGACAGACTGAAACACACATCTTATCACTTTGTGAGCGATCACATAAGAGGTCAATGTCTGGGCAGAGACAGTGTTAATTGTGTGTTGTTAGCTTTTAGCTTTTTAAGCTTAATTGCTATTTGTTGTTTGATTTAATGGACTGCCGAGTGCTTTTTCCTGCTATACTCTGAGGAGTATTTAAAGTTGCTGCCTGTTTAGTTGTGTTAACCACGCTAGACTGTTTTTGTGTGTTGTCCCACTTGGGACTGCTGCTGTGTTTGTGCCACCGTGAGTGAGAAAGTAAGTTGTTTGTCGATCGAAAATCAGACAACGTGCGTTACAGGCTGCCTTCCGTACCCACGCTCTCTGTGGACAAACAACCGCTGCTCTCCCCTCACGATCGCAGGATTTCGCCAGCGTTTCACCAGCGTTTCTTCTCCTCCTTTCCCTCTTGCTACTAACCCCCACACACACGCTCATACACGCACCTTTCTTACACATCTGACGGTCAGATATCGTGGGACACAGCGCCGCTCTGCCCTCGTTATCTACCATCAGACATATGTATTTGATAAATTGAATTGGGTGAATCCAGAGACACCGACCCCTAGGTGCCGCCATCTTGCTATTGTTCTAACCGACACCGCGGTCACATCTGCTATTTGGTTCTCACATGACATCATCTCACGAGATCAACGTAATTTTCCAGATCACGGTCGCCATCTTGCCCCACACACACACATACTCATCTACACGCCCATACACACACACGCACACTCACACCTTGTTAACTTTGCTATTGTTTTAATAAACACTTATAGTTTTCTGTGATTATTGTGTTCATTTATTGTGAAAAGTGGCTGATTGAGACAGTCAGAGCTCAATGAGATAGCCAATGAAGAGTTAGCCTTAGCTTAGCTGTTAGTGTTCCTCTATTCCCCCGTTTGTTATTACTGGCAGAGCCAGGCTGATAGACGCCGGTGACATGGTAGTAGCTATTACTGGTGAATGGTCAATGGTAGCACTCAAGGAGTTATTTCAAACCCAGCTGAAGCGTGCATTGATGGGTAGAGTCAGTGTTAAAGTTCCGGCCCACCGAAAGGATATTATCCATGTCTCGTTGCTTGTGTGGCACCGCTGCGCAAGCGTGGCTGTGTAGCGGGCCTCTCTGCCTCTCTGTTTAATCTCACCCTTGCTGTCTCAGGCTATGTTGCGGACGCTACTCTGGTGCCTTCGTCATCACTACAGATCCTGCGGATGCTACATCCAGCCCCTCGCTGGCGCTTTTTAAAGAAGCGAGTAACGTTGACACTGAACTTCATGTTGTGATGGATCACTTGTTAACTAGTCATTTAAGCTACATTTTTACTTAAATAAGTCCACATTTACCTACAAAATAGGTGCCGAATTAAACAGTGGCTCCTAGCGTTACTTTATTTTTGAAATATCATCCATGTTGCTTATCTTACACCTACATACAAGGCATATTTTAAATTATAGATTTTTTAAGGGAGTTCGGCATGAGCATTAAGTTCAGAGGCTCAGAGACTGTTCAGTTGGGGCGTGGTTTCAGCGCCTTCAGTGGACACGCCACCAGCATTTCAGAGTTCAGAATACTGCTTGTTTTTCCATGATTTTCAAACCTAATTTTATATACTTGCTGATTTTTCAAATTTGACTGGGTGTGAAAAACTCAACACATATTTATTACTGTTTAACACAGACTTTAACTGTGCATTTGTAGGCTATAAACTAATCCCTAGCTATAAAACAATAAAGGCATATATTTCATGGCTATAAGAAACTTTAAGAAAAACTTTAAACAACAAACTTGATCATCAGAAAATAATGCATAATTATGAATGAAGCAATCTCTGCCATGATAAAACCAACACCTGGGCTGTAATCCCATTTGTCTGCTGCCTTGCTGTCCGCCTGGTCACCATATCAAAAATTGTAGATTACGTTACATAACATTAGCTAACAGGCTCAGAGTTAATTTAGTTAGGGTATTATCACAGTTTAGCTAACTTACTAACATTAGTCTGTTACTAACCTCAATGTGTGTTCACACGCCACACAGTGACGTAATGACCTTTCCTTCGTTTATAGTTTCCTTGGGTGAGAACAGGAACAGGTGAGCATCATGTAGTACCTCCTGGGTAATGCAGTTTATTTAGGGCCATTATATAGAAATATTAATGCAGCAATACATTTACCAGAGGGAAACTGACATGTATATACATTTTCATGAATATTGGTCATTGCATGTAGGAGATAACTATCACTTCCTGTGTCCACTATGTGGTGCTAGAAAACACCCACTAATTATATGTCATGTTGCTGTATATGATGTGTAGACCACACCGTGTAAATTTCATGTAAATCAGATGATGTTTGTCACATAATGCTGACTTCCTGTTGTCATGTTGTCAATAGGTGACACTATGACTATGACTAAATATTGACCTGTAGATGTGCTCAGGCCTGGACTCTTATCAAAACATGAAAAATTGGGGCAGAATGTAAAGTGGAGTTACAGCAACTTCCTGTTTAATGCCCCAAACATGTTTTGGGCAAAATTGACTGGCACACCACATCAAGGGTGTTCCATGAAAACTCAAAAGCTTTGCAATTCAGCATCACAAAGGTTTTTAGATGTCACCGACCAAATATGAAATTGCTCTGGTTAATTTTCTAGGAGGAGTTTGTTAAAGTACAATGCCTGTCAATGGCTTACTTTATAAAAAAATGCACAGTGGATTCAAAATGGCTGACTTCCTGTCAGGCGAGAAAATTTCAAAAAATATGTATTATGTCCAAAGTGATGAGAGCAATTAACCCACCAAATTTCATCATCTAACATCTCAAATTCCAACCAATGAAACAACTTTACCCCAACATGGCCCTGCATTTTGGGGCACTATGGAGCACGCTGGCCATGCCCAAACCCAATCACCACAGAAATGTGCAATTTTCAGCATTTCTAATATGTGTGGCAATTTTTGAGTGTTGGGCTTCCTAAGCCCCTCAAAAATGCAATGGTGTACAGTAATAATAATAATAATAATAATAATAATAATAATAATGACAATAATAATCATAATATTAAAAAACAATAGATTCCTGGCATTTTCAGTGCCAAGGACCGTTGGGCCCCTGGCACTGACTAGTCCGTGACTGACAGAAGATGCTTGATCAGCTACTTTCGGAGAACAGGGCTGACAGGAAAAGTGTGAGTCAGGACACTGTAGGAGCTAATGGGCTCCAAAAGATGGCAGTACTGCAACAACATGGATACCAGCTGCCGTTAAACATCAAAGAAGAACAAAACAAGACGGAAACAGACTGATGTCACTTCCCGTTTCCGTCAACACACGTGAGTGTGCGTGGAGAGAAAACGGTGGAGAATCTCCCCAGGACCCGTATAAAACCCGTTTAAATACGTTTAAACCTATTTAAACCTGTTTATTTTGGTTACCAAAGCGCATTCCACCATGCTGGAACAGCTGGGTCTGATCGGGACAATCCAGGACGAGGAGCAGAGTCCGGAGGAACCTGACACCGAGTCCGACCAGGAGGTGAGTGAGTCCGGCCTCACAGCTCATCTCTCCCCGCTACAGGGAACCAGAGCTCGGCTGGAAGAAGAACAAAGTTTTTTTAAAGTTTAAATATGAAGAAGAAGAAGAGATAAAATAAGATCTGAATGTTTACATTTCACACAGAAGCACGTGGAGCCTGTATCACCTGTTGTATCTGTTTCAGCTGAATAATTAACTCTTAAAATTAACGTAGTAGAAATATAAAACTTTCCTGGAACATTTGTAGGGTTCCCTTTACTAACTCAAACAATTTATATAAATGTAGTAGCCTTACAACGCATCACAATATGATTTTAAGGCTGCTATTCTCAATACTCACAAGGCCATCATGACACCTCACGACTAACCTAAAAACCTATTACTGGGTAAATGTCAGGAATTGGGATAAATTGCAAGCAAAGGAAAATAATGCAATTTAAAAAAAACACAAAAAAAACACAAAAAAAACAACTCCTACCAAAAAAGCATACTGCATATCACAGAAACAACTATATTTCAGTGCTAATGTTTAATGTATTTTCTGAACATGAGAACCATCTGAACATCAACTTGTATGCTTCTAACTAACTGAATCAAACCTCATTTGGGAACATTTGGGAATTGTTTTGCTCGATCTATGGCATCATTGTTGTTGGCAGGTGAGATTTGTCCATCTTCCACCTGAATGCGCCTGGATCTGGACTGCTAATTAGAGATTTTGGTGTTTGTGCTGCGTCTCACTGAAGCAGCTTGTTACTGTTGTAGGAGGTAGAGTGGGTCGTCCACTAATTGGAAGATTGGCGGTTCGATTCCTCCTACAGTCCACATGTCAAAGTGTCTTTGGGCAAGATACTGAACCCAAATTGCTCCCGATGGCTGTGCCAGCACCCTGCGTGGTAGCTTGCTGCAATCGGTGTGTGAGTGTGTGTGAATGGTTAGATTAGGGTATCCTTGCATGGTAGCCCCTGTACCCATTCAGTGTATGAATGTGTGTGAATTGACTCATAGTGTAAAAAGCACTTTGACTAGAAAGGCGCTATACACATCATACGGCTGCTTTTAGCATCTATGTGAGGAAATACTGTTGAACAAACATGAAATAATATTTAATCAATAATCACATTGATTATGTTTCAGGACCAGCCGATTGTCCTGAACAGGAAGAAGAAGTTTGGGAATCAGACTCGTGGGGCGAGAGACTTCAACACAGACTTTGAGTTTGGAGAGCGAGACGGACTGAACCATGACGATGACTGGGTGATGGCCGACGTCATGAAGCAACTCAAGAACAAGGTGAAACCCAGTGGAACCCCGCTTCAAATGCAGTATAATGTTCTATCACACTGTGCTGGTACTGTAACGTTCTGCAGCTGTGTGCTGGCTCTGTAACGTTCTGCAGCTGTGTGCTGGCTCTGTAACGTTCTGCAGCTGTGTGCTGGCTCTGTAACGCTCTGCAGCTTTGTATTGGCTCTGTGACGTTCTGCAGCTGTGTGCTGGCTCTGTGACGTTCTGCAGCTGTGTGCTGGCTCTGTAACGCTCTGCAGCTTTGTATTGGCTCTGTGACGTTCTGCAGCTGTGTGCTGGCTCTGTGACGTTCTGCAGCTGTGTGCTGGCTCTGTGACGTTCTGCAGCTGTGTGCTGGCTCTGTAACGTTCTGCAGCTGTGTGCTGGCTCTGTGACGTTCTGCAGCTGTGTGCTGGCTCTGTGACGTTCTGCAGCTGTGTGCTGGCTCTGTGACGTTCTGCAGCTGTGTGCTGGCTCTATAACGTTCTGCAGCTGTGTGCTGGCTCTGTAACCTTCTGCAGCTTTGTATTGGCTCTGTGACGTTCTGCAGCTGTGTGCTGGCTCTGTGACGTTCTGCAGCTGTGTGCTGGCTCTGTGACGTTCTGCAGCTGTGTGCTGGCTCTGTGACGTTCTGCAGCTGTGTGCTGGCTCTGTGACGTTCTGCAGCTGTGTGCTGGCTCTGTGACGTTCTGCAGCTGTGTGCTGGCTCTGTAACGTTCTGCAGCTGTGTGCTGGCTCTGTAACATTCTGCAGCTGTGTGCTGGCTCTGTGACGTTCTGCAGCTGTGTGCTGGCTCTGTAACGTTCTGCAGCTGTGTGCTGGCTCTATAATGTTCTGCAGCTTTGTATTGGCTCTGTGATGTTCTGCAGCTGTGTGCTGGTTCTGTAACGTTCTGCAGCTTTGTGCTGGTTCTATAACATAACTGTGACGAATGTGTCCAAACTGGCTGATGTGTTTGGCTGTGTGTGTATCTGTCTGCAGCTAATCTCTCTACTGGACCCATCAGTCTGATATTTCTTGTGCACCTTCATGACTGTATATATATACCACCATTGACTGCTGACTCCTCACTCCTCTTAACCGGCCGGTAGGGGCCGCTAGTGATTAATAACTGCTTCAGTTTGGAATGTTGTTTCTGCTAGGGACAACCAATCATGCCCTGTTGCCAAGTTAGATCAATTGGTGCCAAATTTCGTTACCTTGAGAGCAGGTTGTGTTGTCATTTCAAATACTGGTGTCATTCCGTGTCAAATCAGACAGAATCCAAGCAAATTGGTTGCAGCACTGTCTCAGATTTTGTTCAGAGTTTGTCTATATAATGTTTGGGTCCCAAAGCTAAGGTCTTTAAAATATTTTTGTTCAAATCAAATGTGTTTATATTTTTTTTGGCCCTTGATATTTTTTAATTTTTACACCCTCAAAAAACGCCTTATCTGGGAAGCCATGTTTGAACATTAATAACTTAAAGTATTGCTCCATGCCTCACCAAACTTTTAATGGTTCAGTATGACTGAACCATTAAAAGTTTGTCCTGCTTGCCTATTTATTTTCTGTAAGGCCCTGAATTTCTGTAAGGCCCTAGATCTAAACGAGAGTGATATTGAGGGTATTATAAACCCGTTTCTTTGCACCTTTATGATATCAATCATTAGTTTATCTTCAATTACAATCTTGTATTAATTTTCTGCCAGTGTTTGAGGTCTCTACCACTAATGGATATGAAGATATGTGGGGTAGCTAGTAGGATCATGAAAATATATGTGGAAATAGCTTAATGTATGGTTATTTAGTGTACAAAGTGCCAATGTCCTTCCATGTTCCCTTCACAGATAAATACACATAGTTAAAGACATTGTTTAACTCGAGGAAAAAAACATCCATAATGAAGAAGCAGGGTCTTCCCTTTTAGTATAGGTCATTAATAAATAATTAATACACAAACACATCCAACCTTTTATGTGGAAACACATTTAGATACTCCCACTGGAGCTTGAAAGGGCCATTTAGGATACCACTTATTCCTTCTTATACCAGAGGTTTTATCAAAATATTTCACTTATTTTCAATATCCAGGACCTTACTGGAGACTCAATTCCCATCTCAAATGCCCTCTATTCCAATGAACATACTAAAAACATGTCTATCCTTTATTTCTCACAATTCCTATGACACAGGAATTCAGTGATCATGGAGATACTGAGACAGAAAAATGTAATCCTGAAATGGATGTTTTGCCATATGTTCTGCCATATGTAAAATATCCCTCAAATCTGTTTCTACTTCTGTATGAAGGAAAAATGGAAGGACTTTGGTACTTTGTACCCTTAATAACCATACATCAAGCAATTTCCATGTATATTTTCATGTTCCTTCTAGCTACCCCACATACCATTTTGGTCATATGAAAATGACAAAAATATGCTACCACGCCTAGTTTTTTTTAAAAAATATCTTCATGTCCATTGGTGGTAGAGACCTCAAATTATTGGCACAAAATTAATAAAAGATTGTACTTGCAGAAAAAATAATGATTTAGGAACTTAGGAATTTTGCACTTTTAAAAATCTAGAGCCTTATAAAAATAAAATGGCAAGCAGTACAGGCTATCAATGGTTTTGTCAAACAGAATACATGTTTGTCTGCCATCCTACAAAGTTAGGCTGGGAACAATACTTGACAAGATATTAATGCCCAAACATGGCTTCCCAGATGAGGTGTTTTTGAGGCTATAAAAATTAAATAATGTCAATGGCTGAAATTATATGAAAACATAGGATTAGAACAGAAATATTTTACAGGCCATGGTTTTGGGACCTATTCATGATGTAGACAAGGTTTGAACAAAATCTTAGACGGTGCGGCAACAACCCTATCTGATTTGACACGGAATAATCCATTGATAAGATTCCTTATGAGTCTATCATAAAGCTAAGACTTTTCAGCAGTCCTCACCATTTTACGATATGTGTTACAAGTTAGTAAAAAGCATTTGCTAGGTTTGGTCTCATCTTGAACCAGAGCATCTGCAGATTAATTCCATACCCAATATGTTATGATCCACTCAGGCACTATACAAGATGAATAAATTCCCATTTTTGTTATCATTGCCGCCATCTTGATTGTATACACCTGGCGGAGATCTGCACTCTACTGAGCGTGCTCTTCTAGTTCTGTAATGTTTTGCGGCTGTGTGCTGGTTCTGTAACATTCTACAGCTGTGTATTAACTGTGTTCTGTGTTTTCAGAGAACTCGGACGACTCTCGACCAGAAAATCGACAGAATCAGGAAGAAGAGGAAAGCTGAGGTTCGTCCACTGTAACTTTAATCTTTGTGCCTCTCAGGTTCTGATTCGGTTTATTCTGTGAATCAGTTTAGAAACTTTGTTTACCTCATTTTAATAATTATACATTTTATATATAAAATATATTCAAATTTAAAATATTTATTTTGTTCCAGTTCATTTATTCCGATGCTGCAGTTGAATCTAAGTCTGTCTGTTCCTTCAAATAACCTTTTTGTCTGGTTCTACTCCCTGTGTGTTGGATCAAGTCAATTTTATTTTTATAGTGCCAATTCAGAAGTTATCTCATGGCACTTTTCACATAGAGCAGGTCAGACTGTACTCTTTAATTTACAGAGACCCAACATTCCCCCATGAGCAGCACTTGGTGACAGCAGCAAGGAAAAACTCTTTAAAAACCTTTAGAAACCTCAACCAGAACCGGCTCTAGGTGGGCGCCATCTACCATGACCGGTTGGGTTGAGAGAGAAAGAAGGAGGGAGGGGGAGACAGAGACACAGAGAAGCACAGCAACAACAATAATAATAACAACTAGAAAAGTAGCACTTCTGAAGAAAATGTGTGTGATTGCTGTCAGCTGACAAGCTGATTAGTTTGGTTTTACATTGATGTGTTTTGCAGTTGTTTGCTATTATTGCATTGGAATGCAGCTATTTATCTGTAATCTACCTCATAAACTCTAAATATAATTTCTAGAATTAAGTGGTCCTTCACAGTTCATTTGCATGTTGAACTATGATTGATTGATTTTTATTTGATAAATTAAAATACAGTACACGGAATGAGCATACAGTACTAAAACTCATCAGGATACTGCAATAAAGTCACATGACTTATTTCCATTGCGGTCCTGAAGTCTAGGCTCGGAGGCTGGCAGGAAAAGGGAGTGACATGTACATGCCACTTACATCCCATTTTTACACAAATACACCAAATTAAAACATAAAACAATAATACAGTCATGAAAATAATGAAAACTAGTTCAGACACCAGTCCAAGTTTCACTATGCTAACTTACTCAGCATCCATTTTTTCAGTTGTTTTGTAAAACCATTCAGAGAATGGGCAGATTTAATTTAACTTTTTTATATTTATTCCATTCCTCCCCCCTGTGTAGAGAAATGTACTTCTTCCAACTTTGCTTTTTAGATTGGATTGTTTCAGGTTAAATACACTGGCCCTCATATTCAGGCCATGAGAGTCCTGAACAAACTGAAAATACCCGGTAAAAAAAATTGGACATAAAACCTAGTGTTATAATCATGAGTTCATAAAGGGGTGATAAGTATGTGGAGACTGAATGAAGTTGAAAATTTGAATGGAGTTTCCACTGCATTGTATATGTGGCCTTAATGATAGTCAGTGAAGCCCATAATATATAAGCCCATAATAAGAGTGGACTGGGCTTCATTGACTGTCATGTATTTTATAACTTATAAACTTCACGTTATCATTATGAAAGTGTGCATGTTTGATCATCATGCCATACTGAGCATTATGAAATTTTAATGGAGTCTCTACTGTATACAGTTACTGTATTATAAACACAATGTAAGCGGATGGGGCTTCATTGATTTCCATGTATTTTATAACTCTTAAATTATGCATGTCATCATTATGAGAGTGTGCATGTTTGATCAGCATGTCATATGGAGCATATTGAAATTTGAATGGAGTTTTCAACGTATACAGTGGCTGACTTGTAAATACAATGGAAGTCTATGTATTTGTATTTAAATGTTAATAAATGAAAAAGTAAAAGTAGTATCAATAATAAAAGTCAGCATAAATCTACAAAGAATTCTGCATGTTTCGACATATGGAAAGCCTTTATTGCATAAAAAGTGTACAGGGAGATGGGTGACAAAAATGTTTGAAATGTCTGCAATAAGTCATTAAATATGCAAATTTATGAAACGTACTGAATTTAAAAAAATATGCAATAGCTGTAAAGCAATCACACTCATGTTGTAATAATAGGAATATATCTAATAATAACAGTATTAGTAGTGGGCGTCAAGCAGGACCACAGGGCAACAGGCATTCTGCAACCGAGATCCATAGAAACGAGATGCGAGATGAGAAAGCACAAAACTCTAGGGAAAAATACAAGTTAGTAACATGCATTAACGGTACATGAATGTGTACAGATGGAGAGGAGGAGGAGGAAAGAGGAGCTCAGTGCATCATGGGAAGTCCCCCGGCAGTCTAGGCCTATAGCAGCCTAACTAAGGGCCGGTCCGAGGCGAGCCTGGCTGGCCCTAACTATAAGCTTTATCAAAAAGGAAAGTTTTAAGCCTACTCTTAAACGTAGAGAGGGTGTCTGCCCCCCGGACTGAATCTGGAAGATGGTTCCATAGGAGAGGAGCCTGATAGCTGAAGGCCAGGTTTCAGTAAGACAAAATAAATCAATATGATAATCTGAGATTAGATTGTTTATTAATACAGATTTGGATGACAGAGATCTAATATTTAAGAATCCACATTTAATTCTCCTATCTTGTTGTACTATTGCAGTGGTGGTGTTCTCCCTGTGTGTCAGATGGAGTTCATTCTTACTGTGTGAGGTTCTAACGTTCTGATCTGCAGGAGAAATCAGCTCAGAGTGAGACTGCAGGAGCTTCTGCTGGAAAGACGGAGGAGGAGGTTGAAGAGGAGGATGTGAAGCAGGCTGCAGGAGAACCTGAAGGAAGTGAGGAGGAGGAGGAGGAGGAGGAGGAGGAGGAGGAGGAGGAGGAGGAGGAGGAGGAGGAGGAGGAGGAGGAGGAGGAGGAGGAGGAGGAGGAGGAGGAGGAGGAGGAGGAGGAGGAGGAGGAGGAGGAGGAGGAGGAGGAGGAGGAGGAGGAGGAGGAGGAGGAGGAGGAGGAGGAGGAGGAGGAGGAGGAGGAGGAGGAGGAGGAGTTTGACTCAGGTGATGAGGAGATTCTGACCAAATCAGGTGAGTCCAGAGGAGGCTTTTATTTTGAATTCTAGTTGGAAGCAGGTGGTGAACATATTCTTTTGATTGATTCTGATGTTTGAACAAGTTAACAATCAATAAACTGTTTGCTGTTAGACACCCTGAGAGAGAAAGAGCGCCGGGGGAGGAAGAGGAAGGCTGGAGAGGAGGTGAGGAAGAGGAGCTGATGTCACCTGTTGATGGACAGTCAGTACCTGGTTACCGTGGTAACCGCTCTGTGTGTCTGTGTGTATTCAGGCTCCAGAGTCATTCTATGAAGATGCGTCTCAGTACGATGACACGCTGACCTTCGATGACATGAATCTGAGCCGACCCATCCTGAAGGTAAACTGCCTGACATCTGCAGAACCACCAGGTCTGCTGCTGCTGTTAGGGAACCACAGAGGACACGTCAATCAGGTTCGGGAGGTCCTCACAGGTCCTAAGAAGGTTCCTAAGGAGGTCCTCAGGTGTTCCTCAGAGGTCCTCAGTAGTTCCCCAGGAGGTCCTCAGGAGTAGCACAAATCCAGTAACAACTCCCAGTCCTGACCTATGTTGCTCCCCTGCAGAACTATGTAGTGCCCTCCAAAGTACTGCCCCACCTCCCTCCCCCCAGAGATTTTTTCATGTCCCAGCAGGTTTTGGGCCCCCAACAGTCTGACCGGGCTCCACAGATGTAGACTTGTCCACCAGTCCTTGCTGCAGGACCTGGTCCTTGTTCTGTGGTGGTTTCTGATATGTTGTGTTCCTGCAGGCCATCACTGCTCTGGGCTTCAAGCAGCCGACCCCCATCCAGAAGGCCTGTGTTCCTGTTGGGCTGCTGGGCCGAGACCTCTGCGCCTGCGCTGCTACTGGGACAGGTGAGCCATACTGGGACTAGTGTATCATACTGGGACTAGTGTATCATACTGGGACTAGTGTATCATACTGGGACCAGTGTATCATACTGGGACAGGTGAGCCATACTAGGACCAATGTGTATACTAGGACCAGCGTATTATGCTGGGACATGCGTATCTTACTGAGGCCAGTGTATCATACTTTGAACCAGGTAAATGATTGAAATGGTTCCTCTCTCTTCAGGAAAGACTGCAGCCTTCATACTGCCTGTGTTGGAGCGTTTGGTTTATAAACCCAGGATGTCCCAGGTGACCCGGGTCTTGGTTCTGGTTCCTACCAGGGAGTTGGGGATCCAAGTTCATTCCGTGGCCCGTCAGCTCGCACAGTTCACCTCCATCACCACCTGCCTGGCTGTTGGTATGACTGACCAACTGACTGTTTACTGTTTGCTGACTGTTTACTGTCTATTATTATTATTATTATTATTGTTATTAACAATAATAATAATCATCATCATCATCATCATCATTTTATTTGTATAGTACCTTTCATTAGGACTAGGTATCGTTTAAAAAAATTACGATACCAGTACCAATACTATTACCCTTAAAGTGATACTGATACCAATTGAGTAGTTCATTCAATTTGATTTTTTCTACTTAAGTCGATACCCATCATGTGAATGGTAGCATTCAGTTGCGAAAACTACCACCACTTCCCCATTCAAATGATTTTTACACAAATACATTTTGAAAGTGTTAAAATTATTGAAATATTTATTAAATAACTGTACAAAACTGCCCAGTAAAGTATTATCACCACAGACTGTGTGGGTTGTAGCTGCTGCAGTAGTGGGACAATCACACATTGCATTAAATTGAGAACGCTTGCAGTGATTGGCTGCAAGCAAAACCATACAAATAGTAATTTTTTTTCTAGATCTGGGTACAAAAAGGATTGAATGCAGGTACCATTTGACTGGAGAAATTTCGATACTAGTTGGTACTGGGTTACCAATGAGTACCAATACCCAGCCCTACCTTTCACACTAGAAATGCAGCTCAAAGTGCTTTACAACAAAATTAATTACATGCACCAAGTGCTTCACAAAAAGACATAAAATGAACATAAAAACATGTTTAAAAAAACAATATAACATAAGATTGAAAATAAACCCACTTGATAAGAAGATAAAATAAAGTGAAAATACAATACATAGAATGCAGATTTCGGTGGTGGTAGTTTGAGACTTAATAAACGAAAACTCAAAGTATTTGACCATGTGTACATAATCTATAAAATCGGCGCTTAGGTCTCTGAAGCCATAAGCATAACAGAACCTCCCTTTTCCCAACGGACACAGGCTGACCACCGGTCTTGATTAACCGAAATAAGTCTCTTTCAGCTTACCCCAGAACATCTTCCCATGGGTTTAACCTCACTGTGGGTCTAATCTGTGTTGGGTGCAACCCAAAGCTGCCCCAGGAAAAAACACCCTTAGTGGCGCTGTGGGGGTTAAAAAAAAAAAACACACCACAGTCTTTTTTCTCAAACTTGCCAACCACTGACTGACTGTTTACTGTTTACTGTATGTTTAGCAGCTGTTTACTGTCTCTGTTGGTAACAATATTAAGAGTTCAGCTGCAACCTGGACTCAGTCTGACTCTGGTCTCTGGACTGTAGACTCAGTCTGGTCCTCAGGTAACCTGTACTGGTCTGCCTACAGGTGGTTTGGACCTGAAGTCTCAAGAGGCAGCATTAAGGGCGGGGCCAGACGTCCTGATCGCCACACCTGGGCGGCTCATTGATCACCTTCACAACACGCCAAGCTTCGAGCTGACACACATCGAGATCCTGATCCTGGACGAGGCCGACAGGTAACCACTGACTGACGGACTGCTGCACCTACTGTACCTGCTGTACCTACTTTACCTGCTGTACTTACTGTACCTGCTGCACCTGTTGTACCTGCTGTACCTACTGTACCTGCTGCACCTATTGTACCTGAGGCTCCACAGGAAAACTACAATCTACAAACACAGACTCACTGTTTGATTTATTCTGTTTCTCAGGATGTTGGACGAATACTTTGAGGAACAGATGAAGGAGATCATCAGGTTATGTTCTTACAACAGACAGACTATGCTGTTCTCCGCCACCATGACAGAGGAGGTACACACACACACACACACATAGACACACACACACACAGAGACACAAAGAGGTGTTTGACTGTGTCATGTGACCTCTATCTCCAGGTGAAGGACCTGGCAGCGGTCTCGCTGAAGCAGCCAATCAGGATCTTCGTTAACAGCAACACTGACGTAGCTCCATACCTACGACAGGAATTTATCCGAATCCGACCGAACAGAGAAGGAGACCGCGAGGCCGTGGTGGCTGGTAGGTCCTCATAATACTGCAGTACTACTGCAGATACTGATTTACAACAGATACTGCAGTACTATTATAGAGACTATAGTACTACTATAGATACTGGTGCACTGCTACAGATACTGATGTACTACAGATACTGCTGTACTACTATAGAGAATGCAGTACTACTACAAATACTCCAGTACTGCTACAGATACTGATTTAAGAGTCAGTATCAGTCATAACTCTATTGATCCATGTATTCCTATAGCTCTCAGTAGTAACGACTTTGAGCTTCTTTAATGATAAAATTCTAACTATTAGAGACAAAATTCATCACCTCAACAGGCACTGATTCACCCTCCAATTCAGGAACCTTAGAAACAGCTGTAAAACCTGATATATATTTAGACTGTTTCTCTCCAATCGACCTTCCTGAACTAACAACAATGATTTCTTCATCTAAACCTTCATCCTGTCTCTTAGACCCAATCCCAACTAGGCTGCTTAAGGAAGTCTTACCCTTAGTTAGCACTTCTTTACTAGATATGATCAATCTGTCTTTAGTAACAGGCTATGTACCACAGTCCTTTAAAGTAGCTGTAATTAAACCTCTTCTTAAGAAGCCTACTCTGGATTCAGGTGTTTTAACCAACTATAGACCTATATCTAACCTTCCCTTTCTCTCTAAGATCCTCGAGAAAACAGTCGCCAATCAGTTATGTGACTTTCTACATAACAATAGTTTATTTGAGGATTTTCAGTCAGGATTTAGAGCATCATAGCACAGAGACAGCATTGGTGAAAGTTATAAATGACCTCCTAACTGCATCGGACAAAGGACTTCTTTCTGTACTTTTGTTAGATCTTAGTGCGGCATTTGACACCATTGACCATCACATCCTATTACAGAGACTGGAACATTTAATTGGTATTAAAGGAACTGCATTAAGCTGGTTTAAATCCTATTTATCAGATCGACTTCAGTTTGTACACATTAACGATGAATCCTATTTTAATAATAATTTGGAATTTGGAATTATTTGGAAACACTCCATAAATGTTCATTGTTATGGAGATGATACCCAAATATATTTATCAATGAAGCCACATTAAAACCAATCAGTTAACTAAACTCCAACGTGCCTTAAGGACATAAAGACCTGGATGAGCTGCAATTTTCTGCTACTAAACTGAAGTTATTGTGCTTGGCCCTAAACACCTTATAAACACATTATCTAATGATATAGCTACTCTGGATGGCATTACCCTGGCTTCCAGCTCCACTGTAAGGAATCTGGGAGTTATCTTTGATCAGGATATGTCCTTTAACTCCCACATAAAACAAACTTCAATGACTGCCTTTTTTCACTTATGTAATATAGCAAAAATCAGGCACATCCTGTCTCAAAAAGATGCAGAAAAACTAGTCCACACATTTGTTACTTCTAGGCTGGATTATTGTAATTCCTTATTATCAGGCTGCCCTAACAAGTCTCTAAAGACTCTCCAGCTGGTCCAGAATGCAGCTGCACGTGTACTAACAAAAAACAGGAAAACAGATCATATTTCTCCCATTTTAGCTTCGCTGCATTGGCTTCCTGTAAAATCCAGAATAGAATTTAAAATCCTTCTCCTCACCTACAAAGCTCTTAATGGTCAGACACCATCATATCTTAAAGAGCTCATAGTACCCTATTACACCACTAGAACACTGCGCTCCCAGAATGCAGCTTACTTGTGGTTCCTAGAGTCTCCATAAGTAGAATGGGAGGCAGAGCCTTCAGCTATCGGGCTACTCTCCTGTGGAACCATCTTCCAGATTCAGTCCGGGGGGCAGACACCCTCTCTACGTTTAAGAGTAGGCTTAAAACTTTCCTTTTTGATAAAGCTTATAGTTAGGGCTGGCCAGGCTCGCCTTGGACCAGCCCTTAGTTATGCTGCTATAGGCCTAGACTGCCGGGAGACTTCCCGAGACAGATAGCGCCCACCTACAGCCGGTTCTGCTTGAGGTTTCTTCCTGTTAAAGGGGAGTTTTTCCTTGCTGCTGTCACCAAGTGCTGCTCATGGAGGAAATGTCTCTGTAAATTAAAGAGTACAGTCTGACCTGCTCTATGTAAAAAAGTGCCCTAAGATAACTTCTGCTGTGATTTGGCGCTATATAAATAAAAATTTACTTGACTTGACCACTTATACTGTTTAATGATATAATAATTGCACAATAATTCATTCTTCAGAACGGAAGAAGCCCCTTGGATGAGAGGCGAAATGTCTTCAAGTATCTTCAACCAAGTCCAATTGCCCTTGATTCAACCCTCTTTGGATAACCATGACCTGCATGACTGAGAATTGTCACTGACATGATATAATAATTAATCAATCCATGCTACTAACCATGCGCCAAACTATTTAGTTAATTCCAAAACTAGGCAAGGACCACCTGCAAATGAGTAACTACAGACCTTTGAGCATTCTCAGCCCGGCAGGGGGTCAACTTAGGCATGGGGGGCCACCTGGCTTGCAGTACACTGGCGGAAACCCTGCTACTACTATAGATACTGGTGTATTAATACTGCCTGTTGTGCGTTCCATTAGCTCTGCTGACTCGGACCTTCCAGGATCACGTGATGTGTTTCACTCAGACGAGGAAACAAGCTCACAGACTGCACATCCTGCTGGGCCTGATGGGACTGAAGGTCGGGGAACTGCATGGAGAACTGAGCCAGAACCAGAGACTGGAGAACCTCAGGTATACACACAAAGAACCAGAGACTTGAGAACCTCAGGTACACGCATACAATAACTAACTGTACGCCCTCTTGTTCTCCAGGCGTTTTAAAGATGAACAGATTGATATCTTGGTGGCGACAGATGTAGCAGCAAGAGGTCTGGACATCGACGGAGTTAAAACAGTGAGTTACTACCTTTTGTATCCACTGTATGAGTACCACTGAGTAACTATAGTAGTACCACAGAGTAACTTCCTGCCTCCCTCTCTCTTCCTATCTCCCTCTCTCTCCCCCTGCCTCCCTCTCTCTCCCTGACTGTCTATCAGGTGATAAACTTCACCATGCCGTCGACAGTGAAGCACTATGTTCACCGTGTCGGACGAACGGCAAGAGCTGGTCGTTCAGGACGTTCGGTGTCACTGGTCGGAGAGTCTGAGAGGAAAATGCTGAAGGACGTCGTGAAGTCAGCCAAGAACAGTGTGAAGGCTCGAGTGCTGCCACCAGGTACGGACACCAGAGAGAGAGTCCCTTCACTCAGCTGGCCCTGACACTCAGTTCACTTTCTAACCCTGTTCTGCCTCAGGACCAGTCTGAGAATAAATCTGTCACCCAAATTATAACACACCAGAAACAAAACTACATCACAAACTGGAACACACAAACAAAAGCACAACGCAAAATGCAGTGCTATCTGGCCCTAAAAAGACAGTACAGTGTGGCAGATTACTGACCACAGTACTGACACTAAACAAAGAACCACCTGACAAAGTACAGACTCAGTCAGCACAGCCTGGCCATCGAGACAGGCCCATACAAAACATCATGGCTCCCCGAAGAGGAGCGGATCAGCCAGCTGTGCAAGGAAGACAAAGTCGAGACAGAGCTGCACTTTCTATTAGAATGCACAAAACTCCAACCAGTCCCAACAAAATATTTCCCCAAATTCGATTACAAATGTCCTGAATTTGACATTTGAACATGACCAACATAAACAAAATGCCAGTCCTGTTGGGAGAGCACATAGAGAGCTTAGTTTTACCTTCATTCATTTATTTATTTATGCATTATTATTATTGTTATTAATATGTTGGCAATTGTTATTAATGTTTTTTCTTTCATTTATTTATGCATTATTATTATTGTTATTCATATGTTGGCAATACTGTACTTCAATACAGTCATGCCAGTAAAGCCTCTTTGAATTTGAATTTGAGAGAAAGACAGACAGTGACAGACAGAGCAGCGATTCAGCCAATGGGAGAGAGGAGTTTTTTTACTGTAATTAGACTGAGCCGGTGGGTAGTTCAGGGACCCTGGGAGAGCTGTACATGTCTGAGTCTGCTTTAGGTGTGCTGTGATCAAACTGTCTATCCCTTGTCCAGAGGTCATCCTGAAGTTCAGAGATCTGATCTCCAAACTGGAGAAAGATGTTGAAGCTGTGATGAAGCTGGAGAGAGAAGAGAGAGAGCTGGCTGCTTCTGAGGCCAAGGTACACCTGCACACCTGCACAGCTGTCTGTCAGTTAGATAACCTCACCTGTCCTGTTTTTTTTTACATTTTTGTGTATATATGTGTGTAGTTGAGTGTGGCTCAGAAGCGTCTCGATGGCTCCACCTCCTGTGAATCACAGAGAGTTTGGTTTCAGACTCAACAAGAGAGGAAACAGAGCCGCAGTGAGTACCAATACACACACTACTGCACCAATATACTCTGTACTGCACTACACTGTACTATACTGGACTACTGTGTAGTATTTGAACTCTTCTCCTCTTGAGTGTCAAGGCTCTGCAGTACTCTGTAGTACTGTGTAGTATCTGAACTGTCCTCCTCTCCAGTGTCAAAGGCTCTGCAGGAGTTCGATCTGGCACTGAGAGGAAAGAAGAAGAGAGACAAGTTCCTAAAGGACGGCAAGAAGAAGAAAGAGCTGACGGTGAGGGGGGGGGGTTGATCTATATAACTGTGAAGTCAGATAAACTGATCAATCAGTGAATCGATCAGCCACCTGCTGATGTGATCACTTCACACTACGTCATATGTAAATTACTGATGTGATACAGCTCTGATACAGAAATATTGATCAGTGATACATCTCGTTAGGACGTGGAGTTAACAATCACTCACATGTCTCTCTCAGTCTGAGGAGCGTGCTCAGTTTGAGATCTTGAAGGCTCAAATGTTCGCTGAGCGAGCGGCAAAGAGAGAAAGACGACCGAAGAGAGCAAGAGCAATGCCCGAGGATGAGGCACCGAGTACAGGTATACACACACACACACACACACACACACATTTTTATTCCCCGACCACATTCTGCGAATAACGCCCTACTCTTCCTCTGATTGGCTAGTACTCGTTACCTTTGTTGGTTAGGTTTAGGCATGAGGAGTGAGAATGGTTATGGTAAAAATACCTGGGTCAGAACCAATCAGAGGCAGAGTAGGGCGGGTCTTGGAAAAGAATGCCACAGAGACACACACACTAATGCAAACAGTGTCTCTCTGTCAGCAGCCAATCAGAAAGCAAGAAAAGGAGGCAAGAAGTCTGTGTTTGATAAAGAGCTGACCAACACCAGCAGTAAGGCTCTGAAACACTACAGAGCAGGGTGAGATATGTCTGCCTGCCTACCTGTCTTTCTGTCTGCCTGTCTCTCTACCTGTCTGTCTCACTGTCTCACTGTCTCATTACAGACCATCCTTCACAGACAGGAAGCGTCTCGGTTTGGACAGGAAGCGTCCTGGTGGTTCCAGGTATATTTGTTTTGTGTGTCAGTGCTTCCTGGTGGCTCCAAATATTGTTTGTGCCCCTCCTGCAGGGAAACAGAGTTAAGATGGCTGACACTTATGCTCTGTCCTTCAGGTTCAAGAAGAAGTGAGTCCTGTGGCCGCCTGGAGCAGCAATCTTCCTCTCCATTAATTTTCCTCGTTGTCTCTTTGTATTCCTGTTCAGTTGTTTTGTTCATTAAAGAGGTTTTAAATGAAGTTGCAGTGTGTAGAAAGGTTTAAAACACAGCAACGTTCTCACAGAGCGACGTCCCCGAAAACCCACTACCATCTTGGTTATTGGTTTTAGACCCAACACTAAAACTGATTCTGTTAAAAGGAGATTTAAAAGTTTAATAAATTAAGGACACAGTGAGCTGCAGTTATGTGGTGCTGATAGCAGTGTATACAAAGTTTGAGTGTACAGAAAAGACACTTACATTTGGGTTAAAGGTTTTAATGAATATTGAAATACAATCAAACAGGCAACGTTCTGTACAGACAGTTTGTGTGTTCGTCTGAGGTGTAGAGACGAGGTCAACACAAAGATTTAGCCGTACTGCTTTTTCTCCAAAAAACATTTAAAGGATTTTGAATAAAATACGACTTGATTTTCATCTTGACAGTTGGTAACTATTAAAAACAATGTGTTTATAATATTTTGCCAAATAGTCAGGTTATTTTAACAGAAGTTCTATGTTGTTGTGTTCAAACATTAATACAGAAGAGTTTTAAAAGTTTGAACACACAGGTGGACAGTCAGACAAATCACTGATTACTGACATTTTAAAAATCTGCTTATTAAATTTTACTTTTGAAAAACATTTGTTAGTAATCAAAAAAGACTTGGTTTCCTTTTCCCTGGTAGCCTTTGTCTGTCAGGAAAGAAACACGGAAAGGATGAAGCCTAAAGGATACTCGTATCCATGGAAACCATAAATAAAGTGGATGAATGAGTTCGAGCAGTTCAAAGAGCAGCAGGTCAGTGAATAAATGAGTAAAACATTTACACTCTGTTATCCTGATGATGAAACCAACAGGTCAAAGTTCAGTTTACTACAAACTGTCACATTTAAACTGTTTCTGGAGACGGGGCTTAATGATAAGGCCACGCTCAGGGCAAACTTTACATTTTTAGCTTCTCTGATGGTCAGAAATGTTGAGCTCAGGCCGTAAAAGAGACAGCGACTGAACTCCTGCCTGCCCCCTGCTGAATGTCTTCAGTAATATGTCACTGTGTTATTTATGTTACACAACTGTTTTATTAAAGGGTTATTGATAGTTCAGAGCAATTACATCATATATACATACTGCTGCATTCGTGTCATGTTGGAGTGACCCCTCCCCGAAACAGAGATTGTCCAATCACAGCTCAGTGAAGGTCTTTTCCAAAACCAAAAACATGATCAAAACTGCATTCAACAGTGTTTATCTGCTTAAATAATATGCTGCTAATATTAGCATGTAGAGCTAACTAGCTTACTACCTTTAGTAGTAACAAGAATTAGCATAACATTAACTGGGAGTTGCTGTAGTTAATTAGTTTGTGTGGTTACATTCCTGGATGATAGCATATCACAGTTTTACTCTACCTTAAAGACTTTTCTCTTATGAAAGTGAAACAATGATTTATCCAGACAGGATTCTGTTGGAATAAATAACAGTCTGATACATTTTTCCTTCACATACTTATCATAGATATAATGGTAAATGGACTGCCTTTATATAGCGCCTTTCAACACATGCCACATTTACCCGGTCACACATTCATACACTGATGGGAGAGGCTGCCATGCAAAGTGCCAACCTGCTCATTACGAGGAGTTTCTAATCATTCACACACACACTCACACCGATGGTACAGCCTTTGGGAGCAATTCAGTTTCTTGCCCAAGGACACTTCGTCATGCAGACTGGAGAAGCCAGGGATTAAACTGCCGATTTTCCGCTTAGTGGGCGACCCACTACCTCTGAGCCACAGCCGCCTAGGACTAGCTTTAGCTGTAGTCTGTTTTACATCATTACATCATGGTGTTTGCATAACACTTGTGAGTTGCATATTTAAGACACTTTTACAAGGTTCCTGTTTTAAGAAGATGGTCCGCTCCTGGCTAGCTGGAAACATTTAAACATCTTAACCAACAGAGTTAGCATTAAGCTAACTATAACTGATAAAGTCTCCTAGCGCTTGCCACCTGTCTCAGAAATTAATTTCAATGACAAATCAACTGTATATGTTAGACCAGAGAGATTGACAGGCATAGCAACAGTTACTAAGGAGGGCGGGGCCTAGTTAAAGGTCAATAACAACAGTGAAATAAAACCAAACCAGCACGGATGCCTCACCTCAGCAAGTCTATTGCTCAAGATGATTAAAGTGAATGAATATAGTCGTTATGTTTTCTGCCAGATGAATAAGTTAAATGTATATTGATGATTCACAGTGATTCTAACTCTCAGTCTACAAATATAACAATCTTCAGATATTTGAATATCTAAACTGTCCTCATATCTGGAGACGTGAACCCTTAACAGAGCTGAGAGTCACAAACAGTCCAGCTTCATGAACGAGACAGGAGGGAGATAAAGAGCTGTGACATTCAGGCTGAGCTGAACACAAATACAGCTGGTGTGTTTGTAGCTAATTTACAGTTAACGTCTGTACGATCTGTTTAAAGAGACACGAGGCAAAACTTTGCCAAAGATCTAGTCTGAATAATTCCTGTTAGAGCAGTTTGTGTTTTCCAGTTTTCGTAATGATGTTCAGTCTGTTGGGTTAGTAGAGTAAAATAATGAGACTATAAAGACATGAAGTGAAGATATTACAACCTTTGGATCTTTCTCTCCATAGTTCCTGTAGTTACAGTTCTCTGCCTGTAGAGGCCAGTATACACCTGAACCTGTTACCAGGAGAGAAGCTCTGGTTTCAGCTGAAAACTCAGGATGAATCTGTGTTTTGAGCTCTGGACAGGAAATGGAGAGGACAAACAACAACAGTGTCTGTTGCCATGGTGATGCCCATCTGTTGTTCCCATGATGCTTTGTGTGAAGTTTTTTAAAACTTATTAAATTAACATAACATAGCAGTGTAACATGGAAACAAGCAACCAATCAGGTGTGAGCATGTCCCAGCAGTGAACCAATCAGTGACAGTGAAAACAAACATTTGCTGTACAGGAAACATTCACATGCTTTGTGCCTTTGAGAGTTCCCATGATGCTTCACTCTTTAGCTCCAGCTGGTGTTTGTAGTCTTTGAGTTTCACAGTTTAACTGTTCTGCTGGTTCTGCTCTGGTTTACATCCGGCTCTACTTGGTTCCGGTCCAGGCCCGGTCCGAGTGTGGCGAGCGAGCACAGAGCTCTGAGTCGGAGTCTGACTCCCCCTCAGCAATGTAGGGGCGGACGGTGGCACAGCGGGCGGTGCCCCCCCCTCGGTCTCCCAGGTTGGTGGCGGTAGGGTAGAAGCTGTTGTTCAGGAAGTCCAGGTTCTCTCTGGACTGTGAGATGGAGAAGCCACTGAAGGAGCGCTCCAATTCCTCGTGGTCCACAGATGGGATGGAGATTGAGGTGTCACTGTCCAGCTTCACCTCCTCCCCTGCTCCTCCTCCTCCTCCTCCCCCCCTGGTCCCGTTGGCCCCCTCTCCTCCCCTTTCTGGTCTCTCTGCCCCCCCTCGGTCACCGGTGCTGTGCCGGTTTGATCGGTTCCCACTGTGTCTTTCTCCAGCCGGAGGCGGTGGAAGTCGAACTAACGACCCGTCCCCCACTGGACTTGGAGTGTTGCCGTGGCTACGCTGAGGAGGGGGTGGGGCCTGCTGGTGGAGCTGGGAGCTGATTGGCTGCCAGGAGGTGGAGGGTGGGCAGATGGGGGCGTTGTAGTTTCTGTGTCCAGTGGAGCTGCTGGAGCGGACCATCTTCGTCACGAAACGACTCTTTTCTACATGATCACCAGGCAACACCCTGCAAACAACAACACGTTAAAAACATGTCAACACCCTGCAAAGAACAACATGTAATCAAAACAACAGCTTCTGTTGTGTTACTAGTTCTGTTGTGTTAATAGTTCTAATGTGTTAGTAGTTTCGTTTCATTTCATTTCAGTGAACCTGTAACCATTTGACTATCATCCTTGGGTCAGGAGCATTACACCAAATTCATCACACCTGTGAGTGTGACGTTACCACTGCACACTGTATGAATGCAGCACATACACACTCACCCTCTTTCTATCCTTCTGGTCAGTAAGAACTTATACCAGTTGTTCTGTGGTCTACTAATGTTAACCCTCATGGTTTTGTTGCTTATCTTGGGCTGCCTTATGCTTGGCAACCCTTTGGCATGCCCTGAAGTAGTAGTTTGGTTTGCAGGTGGCGAGTGTTCTTGTTGGGTACGGACTCTGCACCGGCTCAGTAAGTGAGTTGCATATATGGTGCTGCACAGAGATGAAGTGTTTCAGCATTTGGCTCATTTGAGATGAGCCAGGCCTGCCCAGAATTGATCACTGGCGATCACTGCACAATACATGCCAGTTAGATTTGTGTCCGACTTGATCTTGACTAGCTCTGACGTCATGCATGCAAGGGCAACGATAACTTCACAAGATCAAGGCGGCTGCAGTTGTTGGAGCCGCAGCTGCTCTCCACTGACTGCAAGGATCAGGCCATGATGGGAGAAGACTGGCTGTTTCCTGATCAAAAAACTGAGTGGCTCAGGTATTATTATACAGTATTTAAAAATGTGATATGTAGATGAAGACACATATAGGTAATAAGCTTTTACCTGCATATACTCAGCTATATATTCATTTAAAGTAAATAAACATTTGTGCAGGAAAAGCAGGAAGCTAAAAGCTTAAAGACCTCTCCCAAAAACTCAATACAAGGTAAATAACAGAAAAAAATAATAAGTTAGTCTGATGACCGCTCATTACGGTCAGCATGTTGACCAGCAAGTAGTGGTCCGCTTGCTGCAGTAATTACATTTCTATGAATAATAATTTAATAGCCTAATATTGGAGATAACAGACAATGCTGTTTTGGTGATTAAAAGTTATCAGGTAATTTTAATATATATTATATTATATAACCCTAACCCTAGTACTACTAGCCATTTTTTCCTGTGTTTCCATTGAGCTGATGTTTTTTGGCTGGACCGGCCATGAACCAACCCTATAACCGCAGTTGTCCATGAGTGAATGACTGAGTGAGTGATGAAGTTTCACCATTGGTTGGCTGGCCGAGTGTTAGTTTCCCCATTGGCCGTTCTTTCAAAATGAATTGGTGTGAGATGATGGAAGCAGAGGACAGCTGTGCAACGCAGACTGTTTCCTGCTCTGACCTCAGCAGCTTCTCTTGTGGGCATAGTCCAACGGTGCCTCCCTGAGAGCATTTTATTTCCCAGGAAATAGTATGGTAACCCCAGCTGAACAGCAGAAGTTGGTAGTCCTGGAGGTCTGCCGTCAGGAGGAGGCAACAAGATACACTAACGCTGTCTCACAAGCCAAGTAGGGCCAGTGGATGAGATGGGAGTGTTGAGAAAAGGAGGCTCAGCTGAAAGTACTTGTGGGAGAAGGAGGAAAGCAGAATCAGATTCCTGCTGAGAGCAACTTATGATGTCCTTCCTTCACCTAAGAACCTCAACCAGTGGCTGGGTGAAGATCCATCATGCCCCCTATGTTCAACTCCAGCTACCCTCAGACACATCCTCACTGGGTGCTAAGTGAGCCTCTCCCAAGGCAGGTACATTTGGAGAGACAACCAAGTCCTGAAGTGCCTGGTAGCAGCTCTTGAAACCAAGAGAACAATTACCAATTCCTTGCCCCCTGGTACATCAAGCGCAGTTCTAAAAATATCATTTGTCCGGGAAGGGGAACTGGGATAGAGAAAGCTCCCTCCACCAACCAGAATCTGGAAGCAGCCCAGGACTGGGAAACACTGGCTGATATAGGCCAACATCTTATAGTCCCATCAGAAATAGCCAAATGCTGACAAAATGCTTTAACTCAAGCATTTTTTGGTTTTTTTTTGGTGTGTTTATTCAGGGTAGTGGTCTGGTCCCTCTGTACCCCTCTTTTGGCCTCTTGTAGCCTTAGTCATGCCTTGTGCCACCTCACTCCCCTCGTGATTGATTTGGTATACCGTAGTCAAATTGCTAAAGGTTCATTGAAATGAAATAAAATGGATGTTTACGTATGTAAACACAGGTTTATTAATGAAAGTGAACCTGGAACCATTCATTGTCACTTGGTGGTGGGCTGTCCTTTCCTTTCCAGTTGGTAGAAAGAGGGTGATTGTGTGGGTGCGCTGCATTCATATAGTGTGCAGTGGTGACATCACATTCATACAGTGTGCAGTGGTGATTAATTTGGTATAATGTTCATGATAGTCAAATGGTTACAGGTTCACTTTCATTCATAAAACTGTGTTTACTTACATAAACATTCATTCTGTTGTGTTACTGGTTCTAGTGTGTTAATGGTTCTGTTGTGTTACTGGTTCTAGTGTGTCTGGTTATTTTTTGTTACTGGTTCTAGTGTGTTAATGGTTGTGGTTTCCCAGTAATAGTAGACACTGACTGCAGGATCTTGGGGATGGACTGGCTTTTCTCCAGCTGATCCACTGGACTGTGGTAGGGCGGGGCCGGGTCAGGCTCCTTGGATCCGAAGTAGGCGTCGGTCTCGGCCTGAGGAATTCCCATTCGCTGGATGTAGATATTTACCAGGAAGTCCAACTTCCTCTCCATGGACAGGACCTGATGGGTGGGACCGAAGAGGACCAATCAGAGTCAACACCTTGCAGGTTCAGCCATCAGGAAAAGCCTCTTTAGCATCAGACTGGTTGCTGTTGGTTACCTGCTTCTCTACCTTCCCCAGCCTTCCCATCATGCTTGGGTCCTCAGGTAGCTCCTCATTGGCTGCTTTGGGACGGTCCTTGTCTGTGATTGGTGTTCCTCTTCCAACTATCTGATCCACCCTGCCAATCAGGAGAGACATCACACAGTGATCTCACACGGTGACACGGTGTGTGTGAGTGTGTGTGTTAATGAGCATTAGAAACTCTTCCTAATGAGCAGGTTGGCACCTGTGTGTGAATGGGTGAATGTGGCAAAGTACTTTGAGTGGTAGAAAGACTAGAAAGGCACTATATAAATGCAGCCCATTTACCATTATATCTATGATAAGTATGAAAAGGATAAATGTATCAGACTGTTACTTATTCTAACAGAACTAGTTTCACTTTCATAAGAGAAAAGTCTTTAAGGTAATGGAGTGAAACTGTGATATGCTATTATCCAGTAATGTAACCACACAAACTTATATGAGAGATAACATTAGTGTTACTACTGAAGGTAGTAAGCTAGTTAGCTCTACATGCTAAGATTAGCAGCGTACATTAAAGCTTTAATCTACGCTGTACACAACCTCTGCCATCAGTGTATGAATGTGTGTGTGAATGTTGGCATGTAGTGTATGTGCATGTAACGCTTAGAGTGGTCAGAAGACTAGAAAGGCGCTATATAAATGCAGTCCATTTAATAATAATATTCATGCTTGCTTCAGTGAATGTGGCTTTTTTCAATGAGTCCAGGGTCACATCATGACTGAACATTTGGCAGATACTGAAGCAACCTGAGATGCACATGCCAGAGGTCAGAGGTCAGGGGTCAGAGGTCACAGGTTAGGGGTCAGATGTCAGAGGACTTACCTTGACTGGAGGTTCTTGATGCGGGCGAGCATGTCTAGGTGTCCAGCTGAATACTGTTCGATCACGTCCATGACGTCATACGGTCGCAGACTCTCCTTAAATTTCCTCTTAGACACCATGAACCGCATCAGACTGAGACAGAGAACAGGGGTGAGAGGTCAGAGGTCAGTCCTAACCCTGGTCTCTGTAGACCTGATCCATTTCTTAGGCTGTGTTCGGAATCGCATGCTAATGTACTATTCATACTAAGTGTGATGTCAAATTGAGTATGTAGTATGTTCCAACTGCACAAGTATGTGGGAAATGCCCGGATGTATACTAGATTAGCAAGAATTTCTGAGTATGTGGCGTGAGCTCACTGGACATACTAAACTGCCCCAAAAATGTGTGATGGCGAAGATTTTGAGCCAGGCTAAAAGCTGTTGTAATTTTTGCTGTAGGACTGTTAATATGTCACTTTATTAAGTTTTAATATTTTTTCAGGTGACAAAGTAACATTTAGATTCCCAATATGTGGTCAGTTTATCCAAATAACATGTTTGGAAATTTGCTCTGACAGTTTTAGAGATGTGTGGGACGCACTGGCCGGGTAAACCCAGCTGGTCATCTCAGCCACTAGCAGCCCAACTCCTGAGATGATCGGCTGGTCAACATGTCATCATCCCGGGTAGAGCATGATCTGATGAACTGATCTGTGCAGCTCTTTGGTGATTTACCACTGGCTCTAATGTCTCTGCAGCATTCCACATTGAGTGGAAGAGGTATGTTTTACATTTATGTTGAACAATTTTCATTCAATGGTAGTTTGGACGGGTAATGTTGTGGTCAATACACTCATGTGATGCAGTCACATGACTGTCTTGCTTGAGTTACTTCAGTGTAAACATTCTGCTGGTAATGGCATACTTAATCATTCATTCAGTAGGCAGTATGCAGTACATACTGATTGAGTATGTAGTAGGCAGTACGTTAGTATGCGATTTTGAACACAGCCTTAGACCTACAGAGTCTTCTGACGGGGGTCTGGACTGGTCTCTGTAGACCTGACCCATCTCTTAGACCTACAGAGTCTTCTGATGGGGGTCTGGATTGGTCTCTGTGTTGCTGGTCTCAGGTTTGTTGCTGCTGCTGATGAAGGCCTGTACAGACCTCCTTTGTGATCCTGGACTGTATTCACTTCATAAACCTGGACTGTTGCATATCTGCTCGGAGGAACGAAAAACAACGACTTTTGGGACTCAAAAGTCTCAATTTATGTTTTAAAAATTAAAACGCCAAAACCTCTGATCTGCAGGACAGACAACAACACAAGGGATAATAATAATATGACAGTGATAATGATGATGATGTTAATAATGATAAGTATGATAATGACGATAATAATAATGATGATGGTAATAATAATGAGGAGAAGAAGTCTAGACACGACAGAGGAGCTTCAGTGAGACAACAATTGAAAGAAAGAAAACAACTGAATCTAACTGGAGGTCAGACTGACTGCTCTTACCCAACAGCTGATGGTGACCTTTGACCCTGGGGTGAGCACAAGTAAATAAACAAACAGAAAATAATGTGAATAAAAAGCAGAATGACTTCAGTGCATAATAATTGGCAAATAAATGGTGGGGAGAGCGATGAGTGATGAGCAGATGAAAATAAAATGATGTTCCAGGTAAAAACAAGAACAGTTCGTACCAGATGGCTCTGATGGTGACCTTTAACCCCGGGGTTAGATCCTGTGGGACAAACTCACAGTGGCAGCTCTTGTTATCATCGGCTATGTCTTCTCCTGGCAGGCTGGCCTCTGCAACAACAACAATAATAATAATAATAACAATATCAATAATAACTAGAATGTGCACTTCCTGAAGAAAATGCATGTGATTGTTGCTGGCTGAATACACTGCTAGCTGCTGCTACCACCTACAGGTCAAATTATATCAAATGCTACAGACTTGTTCAGTGTCCTCATCTGTTCTTGCCTTGTTCATGCCTCAATAGTTTGATCTGTGTATAAATGTAAATTTACTTTGTCTGGCTTAAAATGCATTGATAGCAGCTTTAGTGGCTTGTGATTTATTTGCTGTACTGATAAGTTTCAGTAGTGGTTTCAGTAAGTTATTGCTTCATTCTTATGTTTAGACAGTAACTGTGTTTGAAGCTAAACTATCTTTTGTTGGATTATCAATTTATTGGAATTAGGAATTATGATGTCAACATTAATATCTTGTTATCATTTTCTTCTGTTGTCAGATAAACCAGTTAAATTATTCCTTCATAAAGAATGGACTGGGACCCCCTGGCATTTGTTCATCTTATAACAAACAAGCCATTGAGTTAATTGATATTCCTGGAGCCAGACTGTCCTTAGGAGATATCATTCAACCTAAAAATTCTTAAATATGAAAATACAAATTATGTTCAGGGTCATCCAAATATGGTATGTATCAAGTTTGATGAACATTGGATTAAATACCTGTATGTGCAAAATAAACAGAAAAAATATGTGCTGAGGCACAATGAGACAATGAGAGAAGGTGATAAGGAGGCGCTTGTGTGTGTGCATGCCAGTATGTTTGTGTTTTGTGTGAAATGTGAATGAAACCTTGAAATTTGAGGTGACTATCAGTTCAAAACAGAAAGAGCAGGATAGCGGTCTCATCAGAAGGACAGTGTTACAGCCTCGATCAGCAAATTGGGAGCACCTGTATGTGTCTGCATTTGCGTCACCTACAGCTCTGAGTGCTGTCCTTAACACGGATTGAACCACAACCTTGGAATCTAAAAAGGGACCCTGAGGAGGCATCATCTTAAACCACTGGACTACATGAGTATACAGGTATCTGAAGGCAAACAGTGACTACTTTTTTTCCTTTTTCAGGGGAAATTCATTCACCTCTTTAAGATGGCTTCTGTGACTCACATGTCTAACAGTGTGCAGTCAGTAACGTGCATATCTGTCTTCATCATGGTCTGTGTTTTAATGTTGATTAGAGAGAAACCCATCTGACTCCTCTGACACACATTTAAAAAGACACAATGGTGTCCATCATGTAAATTGTCTAGAAAAAAGTTTGTCCAGCTATGTGTTTCTGTCTGCTCTAATGGTAACATTACTTTAAAAGAACACAGTATTGCCCTGAGCAGGGATTGAACTCACAACCTTGTAATCTCACATGGAAGCTCACCATGACAACAATCTGAGCTGGCAGACAATCCCTGCCACATGAAGTAAAACGTCATATTTTGTTTAGGAGAAATTGATTTGCCTAAAACTAAACCTTGTGGCTCAGAGATTTGAACATTATTAGTGGCAGCAGGACTAGCTAGGAATGAGAATGTAGTGAGCAGGAGGGAGTGTAGACCTGAATGAGGGAGTTCAGGTAGGCAGGAGCAGTTTTAGTTAAACTTGCTTACAAAACAGCAACTAAAATGGCTCCCACCTACATGAACTCCCTCATTCAGGTGTACCCTACCTTCCGCTCACCATGCTTTGCCACTGAAAGATGTCTGGTACTACCACCACAACACGGCACTAAGTCGCTAGCCAGATGCTTTTCTTCTGTAGTTCCTTGGTGATGGAACGAGTAACCAAACTCCATTTGATCTGCAGTCCCTCTCTGTCATGATCCTGTGTCTTCCTAACCTGCTGCTACTCTCCAAGTGACTCTCTCCCTCTCCCTCCCTGTGTGTGATTGTGTGAGTGGAGAAAGGTGTGCTGGAGTCAGAGCAGAGCCATACCAGCTGCACCTCATCACTGTTATCAAGCCTCTACAAATACTTGTTGTCAGTATCCTGACCCTTGTCTCCTCTCTCCTGCAGTTCTGGTTGTTCTGTCTCCAGCCCCTTGTCTTGTCCTATCAGCCCTGCTTCCCTGCCCTGGACCCCCCGCTCTTCTCAACTTCCAGTCCAAGCCTCAGCTCCAGTTTCCCAGCTACCTGCCCCAGCCCCAGTTTCTCAGCTATCAGCCCAACCTTCCCCAGGCCAGTATACCCTTTCCCCAGCCTTTTAAATAAATACAGTGTTCCTACCATATCCCTGTGTCTGCACTTGGGTTCACCTGCTCCACCCCACATAACAGTAAAATCTGGCCAAAGACATGAAGCCAGCAGACATTCAGCTGCTCAGCCTGCCAATTACCTGGGAGGCTTTTGGTGTACCTTTTGGTGTACCAAGAGACATTCTTTTTGACACAGAACCAGAATTTTTTTTTTTTTAGGCTCCTCACTGCAAGCTGGAAGATGGACCTGAGATGGTCCTTAGTGGCTTCCTCTAGGTGGAAAGTCACTTTTAACCCTATTCCTCCCAGGCCCAACATTCCAGCCTCCTGTGTTTTCCCGGAGTCTCCCAATTCATCCTTGGAGCAGCCAAGCAGTAGCTGTCCAGCCTCCAAGTCCGTTAGCCCCCAGTAGCCAAGCTATTCTGTTTCTGTTTCCATAACCAGCCTGCACTCCAGTCAATTAAACTTGGGTTAGTGAGCCCGCTACCTGCCTGTCCTGAGCCGGTTATCATGCTATCCTGATCCTGCATTCCCTGAACCCCAAGAGCCTTGTATAGAGCAAATGAGGAGCCACCTTGATGTGCAGTGGTTACCCTTTGAAGGGACTCGCCTTGCCATTTTTATGGGGTACCGTGGAGTCTCCAAAAGGAGCGAGAGGTTCTCAACACCACTGGCTCTCTCAGCAGCCCAGTACCACAGAGTCTCCGCACCCCAACGCCACTACTGACACCTAGCCTGTTCCTGTACTGCAGCTCTCTCCTGTTCTGAACTGCTCAGCATCCTGTTCCTGAGCTATCAGCTGCCCCTGCTGACGCCCTGCCTGACCGTCGGCTATATGGTCTAACTTTGGAGCAGTCCTGCTCATCTGTCCTGCCATCCTGTCAACCTCCAGAGTGTTTCCACCCATCTGCCCCGTCTCCTGAAGCCGAGTGCACCAGCTGGGCGGAAAAAAGTAGGTGTTAACTCTTATGCCCGTCTTACCTACGTCCGACTTTGTGATTTGAATTTACACCAAGTGCACCAAGCCTGACATAGCTGCACCTGGTCTTATGATGTGCATCCATGTGAATACACGTGAAGCAATAATTGTTGCCTAGCATCACACTTCTATCCAAAGCATGCTCTAACTGTAAGATATGGATAATGCAAACCAAAAGAAAAGGAAAATAAATTTTACCGATGGAGAAATAAGAAAACTCAGAGTTGTTTGCAGAGCATAGAAATATTCTTACAGCTAAATTTAACAGCACCAACACAAACAAACTATCAGTATGGAAATTGATCACCAGTGCAATCAATAATGAATGCAATGGCAGACTGCGGACGGTTGAAGAGGTCAGGAAGAAATGGAAAGATCTTTTGTCAAAAGCTAAAAATGATTCATCTGCTCTTAAAAACCCGCCGACGAGGAGGTCCCTCACCAAAAATGTCTATTTATACTAGTATCATCATTGATATTTTTGGAGAAGATTCCCCTGCGTTTACAGGATTTAACGGCATTGATAATTCAGAGCTGCCAGCCCCAACGGTTGAAGTGGATGACTCGGAAATTTCGCCGGTGCAGCACAGATCATGATGTGACAGCAGCACAGATATAACATCTCAGAACAAGACAATGTGTCATTCACCATTCTGCAGTGAAAACAATTGATTTTGTTTTCAATTCGCTTTCTCTTTTTCAATTTCATGTTAAGTTTTCCAAATGTTTATCCACAATGTCATGAAATATGCATAACATTAATATGCCAAATCCAGCTCTAAATCTGATAAGCCTAGGCCATTTATTAGTATAATTAATTCAGAGCTGAATTGTAATGAACTATAAGTTATTGATGTATGAAATTGCTTCTACTGTTGCAAATTTTTCATGGGCGCAACCCACATACTCAGCTCTTCTGCTCATCCCACAAATGCATGTTCCTTACAAATGTGGCACCATTTAAAAGGGAAATAAACAGGCTTTCCAACGGTATAAGATTTATTGCCAAGAAGAATTGTTACAACAAAGAAATAATCTACCAAACACAAATTTCCTTACTTTTTGTGCTAAGTTTATTTTGACAGTGAAGTAATTCTTTTACATGTTCTAGGCGCTATAAGTTGTTTGATATGATTGCAGACAAGTCGTCCACTGATATCTTCTAGGATGACAAGAGCAGCAAGGTTCTCATCCACCAAGGACACTCTTCTAATAACCCGGCATGCTGTTGTCCTATGTACATTGATCTTATCTTCCACAGTATTTTGAAAGGCCCTGTTTTCATCAAATCTGAGCACAATCAGCACCTGCAGGGCGGGGACAGTGCCTCGTTTTTGTCTGATAGGTGCTGTAGTTGAGGGGAGAGCTCTTTGATTAACTCAAACAGGGCTTGCCTGCCAAAACAAAACTTCTCAATCAGCTTGCTGTCTGAGTAGATGTCCAGTGGGTTTGTTCGATCATGGACGACTCTCTTCTTAATGCCCTTCCGTTATTTAACTTGTAAACAAAATGCGCTGCCATTGTTGTTTTTCCGTTTCTAGTTGTGTGATCAATTTTTTTTCCATTGAATACTAGTCTGACAAACTTACATCTCTCAGAGTGTAAATAAACCAATGCACTGTCTTAACCACACCCTCGACCTTGTTCTGACTTATGGCATTGAAATTGAACATTTAATAGTTTTTCCACAAAATCCTATTTTATCAGATCATTACTTAATAACTTTTGAATTCCTATTAATAGACTACACGCCATTAGACAAAAACATCTTCACTAGATGTCTTTCTGATAGTGCTGTAGCTAAATTTAAAGAAGCGATCCTATTAGTACTAAATTCAGTGCCATGTCTCAATACTACAAAGGAGTCTTATGCTAACTTTAGTCCCTCTGAAACCGATGATCTTGTTGATAGTGCTGCAGGCTCACTGCGAACAACACTCGACTCTATCGCCCCTTTAAAAAGGAAGATAATAAAACATAAGAAGCTAGCTCCATGGTATAACTCCCAAACCCGTAAATTAAAGCAAACATCGCAAAATTTTAAAAGGATTTGGTTCCACCAAACTGGAAGAATCTCGTCTAGTCTGGCAAGATAGTCTTAAAACATATAGGAAGGCCCTCTGTAATGCCAGAGCTGCCTATTACTCATCATTAATAGAGGAGAATAAAAACAGCCCTCGGTTCCTTTTCAGCACTTTGGCCAGACTGACAAAGAGTCATAACTCTATTGATCCATGTATTCCTATAGCTCTCAGCAGTAATGACTTTGAGCTTCTTTAATGACAATTCTAACTATTAGAGACAAAATTCATCACCTCCTGCCCTCAACAGGCACTGATTCACCCTCAAACTCAGGAACCTTAGAAACAGCTGTAAAACCTGATATATATTTAGACTGTTTCTCTCCAATTGACCTTCGTGAATTAATTTCAATGATTTTGTCCTCTAAACCATCATCCTGTCTCTTGGACCCCATCCCAACTAGGCTGCTTAAGGAAGTCTTACCCTTAGTTAGCATTTCTTTACTAGATATGATCAATCTGTCTCTAGTAACAGGCTATGTACCACAGTCCTTTAAAGTAGCTGTAATTAAACCTCTTCTTAAGAAGCCTACTCTGGATTCAGGTGTTTTAGCCAACTATAGACCTATATCTAACCTTCCCTTTCTCTCTAAGATCCTCAAGAAAGCAGTTGCCAATCAGTTATGTGACTTTCTACATAACAATAGTTTATTTGAGGATTTTCAGTCAGGATTTAGAGCATCATAGCACAGAGACAGCATTGGTGAAAGTTATAAATGACCTCCTAACTGCATCGGACAAAGGACTTCTCTCTGTACTTGTCTTGTTAGATCTTAGTGCGGCATTCAACACCATTGACCATCACATCCTATTACAGAGACTGGAACATTTAATTGGTATTAAAGGAACTGCATTAAGCTGGTTTAAATCCTATTTTTCAGATTGACTTCAGTTTGTACACGTTAACGATGAATCCTCCATCCACGCAAAAGTTAGACACAGAGTTCCACAAGGTTCTGTGCTTGGACCAATACTGTTCACCTTATATGATTCCTTTAGGTAATATTATTCGGAAACACTCCATAAATTTTCTCCATTGCTACGCTGATGATACCCAATTATATTTATCAATGAAGCCAGATGAATTAAATCAGTTAACTAAACTTCAAACTGAAGTTATTGTGCTTGGCCCTCAACACCTTAGAAACACATTATCTAATGACATAGCTACTCTGGATGGCATTACCTTGGCCTCCAGCTCCACTGTAAGTAATCTGGGAGTTATCTTTGACCAGGATATGTCCTTCAGCCATCATATAAAACAAATTTCAAGGACTGCCTTTTTTCACCTACGTAATATAGCAAAAATCAGGCACATCCTGCCTCAAAAAGATGCAGAAAAACTAGTCCACGCATTTGTTACTTCTAGGTTGGATTATTGTAATTCCTTATTATCAGGCTGCCCTAACAAGTTTTTTAAAGACTCTCCAGCTGGTCCAGAATGCAGCTGCACGTGTACTAACAAAAACTAGGAAAAGAGATCATATTTCTCCTATTTTAACTTCTCTACATTGGCTTCCGGTAAAATCCAGAATAGAATTTAAAATACTTCTCCTTACTTATAAAGCTCTTAATGGTCAGGCGCCATTATATCTTAAAGAGCTCATAGTACCTATTACCCCAGTAGAACACTGCGCTCCCAGAATGCAGCTTACTTGTGGTTCCTAGAATATCTAAAAGTAGAATGGGAGGCAGAGCCTTCAGCTATCAGGCTCCTCTCCTGTGGAACCATCTTCCAGATTCAGACACCCTCTCTACATTTAAGAGTAGGCTTAAAACTTTCCTTTTTGATAAAGCTTATAGTTAGGGCCGGCCAGGCTCGCCTTGGACCGGCCCTTAGTTATGCTGCTATAGGACTAGACTGCCGGGGGACTTCCCATGATGCACTGAGCTCCTCTCTTCTCCTCCTCCTCTCCATTTGTATGCTTTCATGTACCATTAATGCATGTTACTAACTTGACTCCTTCCCCGGAGTCTCTGTGCTTTCTTGTCTCACAGGAAGATCCAGTGCCTGAACGGTGGGTCATGGCCGTGGGGACTGTGGCGTGGTCCTGTGGATGTCCTGCTTCCATTTCTGCTACTGCTATTATTGCTATTATTATTATAAAGTCATAGCTCTACTTCTATTATTGTTGTTATGGTTTTTATTGTTGTTGTTGTTGTTGTTGTTATTATGCTTCTGTGTCTCTCTCCACCCCACCCCCCTCTCCCCTTCCCCCGTCCCCCTCCCTCCTTCTTTCTCTGTAAACCCAACCATTTAAGGCAGATGGCGCACACCTAGAGCCTGGTTCTGCTTAAGGTTTCTTTGCCTTAAAGGGGAGTTTTTCCTTGCCGTTGTCACCAAGTGCTGCTCATGGGGGGAATTGTTGGGTCTCTGTAAATAAATGAGTACGGTCTTACCTGTTCTATGTGTAAAGTGCCCTGAGATAACGTTTGTTGTGATTTGGCGCTATATAAATAGAATTTGCCTGCCCCATACTAGGTATAAAAGTTACACCCAGGCACAACACATACATGGCTCAAGTCTAAATGATGCACTAGTCAAAACCTTATGTAGGTTGTAACTTTCAGTTCTAAATCGGACATAATGTAACACCCAGGTGTACGACAACTGGTCGTATGACTCCTGGTTGCCCTCCAGAGCAGCTCCGCCCATCTGTCCTGCCTCCTCCAGATTTCCTGTCTTTTCCACAAGAGCACCTTATAGGTTTAAATTACTGGGGTCAATTTGAGCCCAAACATAAAAGACTGTCTGTTTATTTTAACATAATAGCTGGGTTAATTGGGACAACAGTGGATGTCATAAAAGAGCTAAGGGTCACTGTCTTTCATCAGTAGCTCACAGAGTCTTCCAGTTAGGCATAGCCATTGTTTCATAAATTGTTTAATAAACAACATTACATAAAACATTTACAAGAATTGGTGACTTTTTAAAGACTTATTGAATTAACTTTATACTGTCCCATTTTAAAAATCTGTACTAATTGCAAACTTCTCAATTTAAATATTGTATTAAAGCCTATAAATCTGTGCGCTACTTCACAGGGAAACAACAAGAAGACCAACTTCCACTGCTAAGGTCATGTGATTTCCTGTCAACTGCGGAGGCAGAGGTCCAAGATGTCTGCCTCCGTGGCCACTATTTTGTCTGCAGCTAGGTACTCTTGTGTAAGAATGTATGATGTGTGTACACAGTGTTCGAAGAAAGAGAATCTGTAAATTTAAGAAACAGGAAGGAACACAGCTGCAGTTTGTGATGTAGTCAATGAGAGCTGGACAGCACTCATCAATTAAGGTTAAGATCTCAAAAACAATACCTCCTATGGGTTATATATATGTACATTTTGAGAGAGACGTGTTTAGAATCTTTTTCTTGTCCAAAAAAAAATTTGTGCTTTAGCCTCTGCTTTATGATGTCACACAGTGATGAGATCTGAAAACTGCTGTAAAAGCCCTCACTTTGGACTTACATTGCTCCAAAAGTACAAAAGGCATCACAGCATAGAACACAACTTTGCATAATGAAAGTTTGCTGAACATTTTAAAGTTTGAATGGAGTCTGTAGGCCAACTGTTGTATGTCTGAGCATGTTAGTTTCATAGTTAAAACAATTTCCGAATTTCCAACTGAGGTGGATCATTCCTGCCATAGACTGCCATTATAAATATTAATATTTTTAAAAAGTATATACAATCAATGGAATATGCTAGAAAACACAAAGTGTGTGTGTGTGTGTGTGTGTGCGTGTGCTGACCTGGAGAATTCTTCTGTCTGAACTCTTCGTCCTGCATCTCTATCAGCACTACAGGAGGAGAAAGAGAAGAGACAGATTCCACTAATCATCATCATCACTATCTTCTTCATCATCATCGCTATCATCATCACTATCTTCATCAGCACTTGCAACTGGGTCCTTGATTTCCTAACAATGAGGCAGCAGACAGTTGAGGTTGGTCTCCAAACATCTAAACCTTCTACTTGCCAGTCAATCATAGACTGTGCAAAAAAATTATTTCTGTGATTATCTATTTACTGATCTTAAGGATCCTTTGCATTGACAAAAACTGCTTTTAGCACATACATAGCTCGAGATCCTACTTATACTGTGGAAATTACCTGTTGTCGAGTGCTGCCAGCTCGCTACAACTTAGACAACAGATTCCTACTACTATCCTGAGGACAATCCAAGGGAGCTTCATTCCTTTCACTGAGGGACAAAATAAGACCAGTACCATTGGAGCAGAACACTAAAAGTGGGCCCAGTTTTGGGCCCTGGTTGGTAAGTTACATTCACCTCAAACTTGTCTGACAGTTGTCAGTGTGTGCCATTACAGCGCTGCGGGCTCTAGACAGGAGCCCTCACATGTACGTGCCGGTCTAAGTCTTCCACTGCCTGTCATCTGATGTTAACTAGTGTTAGTCACCTCCTCAACAATCCATACTGGCCATAGTTGTTTTGTTTCTCTGCAGCAGCTGTAACCAGACATGCCTCCACTCACCACTTCTGACTGTGAGAGCTCGCCTCAGCCTGAAAGTTAAGGAGCTAGAGGGAAGAATCTCCACTCTATATCAGATCCAGGAGGCTGACAGGCTCATGGACACCCTTATACTATGGACTATGCATGGACTTGCAGCAACAGCCATTGCAGAGCTGGACTCGACTGTTTTGTGCACAGATGCCACCTCCCTGACTGCTCATTGATCCATGGATCCAGCTAGAAGAAAGGCCGAAGGCACCTGTTATCTCGACACCGCACCCGCAAGAGCAGTGAACTGGAGTGCGCAATCCCTAAAAGTATAAGAGATCCTTCTTCCGATTCCCTCCATCCCAATATATCCAGCTGAGCAACAGATTTGACATCCTGAATAAACAGAATTTTCCGCTGTTTTCTGGTCACCTGCAGCCTGTGGAAAGTGTCTAGAGCTCATAGTTTAAGGATGAAAAAGCAACAGTGCAGGTCCGAGCCAAGTTACACACAGCCAAGAGTCATCCTGCCTGTGGAAGTGTAAAAGCACCCGTCAGCCCACTATTTCCCTACAGAATCCACACACCTCAATGTGCCCCTCTGCTTCCTCAGGCCAAGCCATTATTGCCATGCCCCATATCCTCACTAATAATGGGTGACTTTATTGACTCCCTGCCTCACACAGCATTATAACCCCAAGCCCTATACATAGCCCTCAATATCAACACTAATTGGGCCCAGATCTGACAAGCTAAGCACCAGTGCTAATCCACACAGTCTAAGACATCAGGAGGTCAGAGATGTAATGTACAACCTGTTAAATGTGCCTTGTTATCAGGCAAAATCTAAATATTAAATAATTACATTACCTCCAATGATTTAGATTTTTTATTCTTAACCAAAACCCTGCTTCAGCCTGGTGATATTAGTCAGCTGATTGAGGTGTGCCCTCCAAACTTTGAATCACTTACCTCTCCTGGGGTCAGTGGTTGTGGAGGAGGTCTGGCTGTAGTCTTCAAAGATACATTTAAGTGCAGCCCTATTGCTGTGGGTGATCTATCCAGTTTTGAGGCTGTACTGTTTAAAATAAATTGTGTCTCTCCCATACTCTGCCTTCTCATCTATTGTCCACCAAAAATGAATCCCACATTTTTAACAATTTTCATAACTTCTATTGGTGACTTTAATTTTCATATGTACATCTTGTTTGACACTGTGGTTCAGACTGTGGAGACAAATTACAAAAAGAAGGTGCATTTTCGTGTTATTAATGAGCACATAGCCGGATCATTCATTCCCCTCTTTAATAGTGCCACAGACAATCTGACATTTTATTCAGATACAAATGACCTCACAAATGCTTGTCACAAGCTGTGCTTATCCACCCTGGTCAAGGCTGAACCTCTAAAAACCCAGCTAAAATTGACAATAAGAGCCACCCCCTGAATAAACGAAGACAAGTGCACTATCAGTCATTAAAAGATTTATCAATGTTATAATAACAAAGTGAAGGAGGCTCAAGGCCAATACTTTTCACAGTTAATCACTGCTAATCAGCATAATCCTCGCACTTTATTCAATACCATCAATAACCTTGTCAATCCCTCACAAACAACCGCAACTGCCTCGTCTCCAGCAGGGTGATGAAAAGTTCCTTACACTTTTTATTAATAAGATAGATAACATTAGAGCACATATAACTCCGCCTGCACCATCTGTGGATATTCCCGGCCCTTACCTGTAATTATTGAATTGTTTTATTCCCACATCACTACAGGACCTTCTCCACACTGTGTCACATATGGGCATGTCATCATGCCCACATGACCCTCTCCCCACTAAACATTTGAAAGAGATAATGGACGCCATCGCACCTCATCTGCTCACTATTACACACAGTTCCCTTTCCTCTGTATGTGTGCCTGACCTCTGTAAGATGGCGTGTGTTCAGCTGCTTCTGAAAGGGCCTACATTGGATCCAGCTAACATACAAAAATTTTGGCCAATTACTAAGTTGTCATTTATTACAAAAATATTAGATAAAGTAGTTTTGACACAACTTCTAGAGGCACTAAGGAACAATAACATCTTTGAAAAATTCTAGAGTGGTTTTCAAGCTACACAGTACTGAAACAGCTCTCCTTTGTATGACAAATGACTTATTACTGTTTGCAGACTCTGGACACCGCTCTGTCCTAGTGCACCTAAGAGCAGCCTTCAACACCACAGAGCACAAAATTCTTACTGAGAGACTGAGGAAATGAGCAGGAATTATCAACAGCTAGCATCACCTGTGGCCTGCCCCAAGGATCTATTCTGGGACCAATTTTATGCTCCCTGTACATATTACCCCTTTGAAATATCATTCGGCAACACAACATCTCTTTTCACTGTTACACGGATGATACACAGTTATACTTTTCATTTAAACCACATGAACTGAACAATCTAACCATGCATTCCTGTTTATCCAATGTCAAGGACTGGATGGCAGCTAAGTTCCTACAATTTAATAGCAGTAAAACAAAGGTTTTGATCTTTGGTCCAGTACATCACAAACTACAGATACAGCCCTCCTTTGGTTCACTTACTACCATTAAGTCTGTGACAAAGAACCTCAAGATAATTGATAGCCACGTATCCTTTAAGCAACATACCTGAAATAGCATCCAGGCTTGTTTTTATTAATTAAGAAACAGATACAAGATAAGACACATGCTCAATTTTAATGACACAGAAAAAGTCATACATCCTTTATGTCATCATGCCTGGACAACTGTAACTCTCTTTTTACCAGTTTAAACTCCCACTCAGTCTCACAATTGCAATTTATCCAGAAGTCAGCAGCCAGATTATGAACTAAGTCTAGAATGTCCTGTCATATCACTCCAATTTTAGCATCACTACACTAGTTGCCTTTTACTTTTAAAATACATTTTAAAATTGTATTAATTACCTACAAGGCCATCTATGGTCTGGTTCCAGATTATATTAAAGAACTTTTGACCCCTTACAGCCCAACCAGGCCTCCAAGATCAGCTGATCAAAAACTTTTAGCTGTTCCACCGACCAGACTGAAACGTCAGGGTGGCATGTGTTTTCGGTGATGGCCCCTCAGTGTTGGAACAGCAGCAGACGGTTGTCTCCTACTGTTTCTGGTTAACAGCCAAGCTGCAGAGTTTTGAATGAGCTGATGTCTCAGTGGGTTTTTTTAGGGAGGCCAGTCAAAAATGCATTACAGCAATCAAGTCAGCTTGAAATGAAGGCATGAAATAGTTTTCCTGCATATTTTTGATTTATAAATGGTCGTACTTTAGCTATGTTTCTAAGGGGGAAAAATGATGTTTTCGTCACCTTGTTAATGTGGGGCCTGAAGCTTAGATCTGAATCTAAGATAACACCAAGACTAGACTAGTAGGATTTCAGTTTTGTCCTCATTTAACTTTAAGAAATTATTTCTCTTCCATTTATTTATTGCCAGAAGATGGGTAGTAATGGAGTTTATAGCTGCAGCATCATTTGGTTCAGTGGAGATGTACAGTTGTGTCATCTGCGTAACTATGGAAACATACATTGTGCTCTCTGATGATGTCACCAAGTGGCAGCATGTACAGTGAGAATAAAAATGGATGGAGGCAGCTCCCTTGTGGAACCCCGAAGCAGTTGTCATGTTCCTTAGACAGAAGATCTCCAAGACTGACGTAAAACTTTCTCCCTTTGATGTTTGTTTTGAACCAGGGTTCTGACACTGTCAGAAAGACCGACCCACTTTTCTAGATGATTGATTAGGATATCATGGTCAATCGTATCAAACGTTGCGCTTAGATATAAGAGGATAAGAATTGAGACCTTATTTTCATCAGAGTTTAGTCTGAGGTTGCTGATTATTTTAGTAAGAGTAGTTTCAGTGCTGTGGTTTGTTCTAAAGCTTATTTGAAATTCCTCCAGGATAATGTTTTCTTTAAGAAAGTTTACTTGCACTGAAACTATTTTATTAATGAATGGAAGGTTGGATTTCGGCCTATAACATGTCAGTGCATCACCATCTAGGTTGGGTTTTCTTTAGGAAGGGTTTAACAACAGCTGTTTTGAAGGCATCTGGCAAGATTCCTGTTTGAAAAGATGTATGTATAATGTTCAGGACATGACTTGAAACACTGTCTAACACCTGCTTAAAAATGCTGTAGGTACAAGGTAATGTAATACAGGTGAATTTTCCCATGGTTACATAATTTTTACAGGATTTGGTGAGATCATCTGTGTTTACATCAGCAGCAATACTGGCTCTAATTTATATTATTTTGTTGGTCCAGTGTGTAGGCATCTAGTGGAACAGACTTGCCAGAAATGGAATATAATATTCATAAGTATGTTTTAATTAGTGTATAATCACCTGAAAATAAGAATCGTGTTTTCGTTACCTTGGAATAAACATTTATATCTACATAGGGAGTGGGTCCCCTTCCACGGAGCCCACCACGTTGCACTGTCATGTTTCTACAGTAGCCCAGAACGGACAAACCAAACTCTTCTCATTTTGAGATGAATGTCTTTTGTACATGGTCCTTGTTTAATAAAGATTAAAGACTAGACAATTGGGTTAGAAGAATGGCAGGACTGTCTTATTGGAAGAGATGAATATACCAATGAATATACCAGGAAGACAAGATAAGTGGCATTACTGAGCCTCTAGAATGCACCAATCTGTCTCAGGAGCATTAATCCAGAATGAGATTTTTTGAATGTTAGCTGCCCAGTGATATATAATAAATATATAATAATATAATAAATTTAGGAAGGGCTAGGCCACTCACATCTTGAGGGTGTTGGAGAAAGACTTTGCTCACTCTCAGGGTTTTACCTGCCCAAATAAAGTTCAAGATAGCCTTATCAATAGAAATTGGTAAGCATCTGAACATGTACAGGAATTTTAGGAGGAGGAGTATATTCATTTTTGTTGACTGTACCCCTCCTGATAGCAATAGGGGTAGGCTGTGCCATCAAAGAAGGTAATTTTTCATATTCTCAAATGGGGGTACAGTTGGCTGTATAGAGAGAGGCAAGACTGTGTGTTATATTAATATCAAGGTACCTGAAACCTGAGCTTGCTAAATGAAAGGGTACCAAGGTCTGTTGAATTTGACACATCAAATTATTTACTGGGTAAAGTTCACTCTTTTGAAAGTGTAATTCATATCCTGAGAATGAACCAAATTCAATTAGTATCAATTTAATCGTAGGAAAGGATGCTACTGGGTCGTTCATATATAACAAAATGTCATCTGTGTACAGTGATGCACAATGTTCTATCCCACCTCGCCATTTTCCCTGTAAAAGTGGAGATGTTTTATAAAGAAATAGATAGTGGTTCTATTGCAATTACAAAGACCAAGGGTGACAGCGGGCATCCTTGGTGTGTGCCTCTTGTTAATGAAAACTATGGAGAACGTAGTGAGTTGGTACTAACACATGCTTGCAGAGATGAATATAAGAGTCGAATCCAGGAGCTGAATTTATCACCAAGACTAAATTTCTGGAGGACTGAAAATAAATACTCCCACTCATTCTGGTCAAAGGCCTATATCTAATAAGATGACTGCCTCGGGGACCAGCATAGAGTGTGAAGTGTGAATTATATTGAGGAGCCTGCGAATGATTGACATTCTTTTATAAAACCAATTCGGTCTTCAGAAATAATTAAAGGCATGATGTTCTCAAGTTGGCAAGACATCACTTTTGTAATGATTTTTGTGTCTATGTTAAAGAGTGAGATCGGCTCGTAGGATCCACAATCAGTGGGGTCTTTGTCCTTCTTGAGCAAAAGTGTAATGGTTGCTTGTGAAAGAGTTGGGGGGAGAGTACCCTTCGTCAGTGACTCCTAAAACATTCCCAAGAGAAAGTTAGAGAAAGTTTATCTTTAAATAAAAATAAAAAAACCTGCTGTAATGCCATCAGGCACCGGAGACTTGCCACTCTGAATATGTGTAATTGCCACATGGATCTCTTCTAGTTCTATTGTACAATTTAGTTCAGCAATTTTGTCTGATTCAAGACAAGGGAAATTTAGACTGTCTAAAAATGTTGTCATTTGCCCCTTATTTTAGGTAAAGAGTCAGAGTTATACAGTTTAGTGTAGTAAGGCTCAAAGATCTTGTTAGTTTTCTGTGGATTTGTTACCAGATTGCCATGACTATCTTTAATTTCAGGGATAAGTTGTGAAGCTGCTTCTCGCTTTAAATGATGTGCTAGCAGCTGACTGTTCTTGTCCCTGTACTTATATGACTGACCGCGGGAGTACAACAGTAGCTGTTCTGCATTTTTTGCAGATAATAAATTAAACTCTAATTGCAGGTTTTCTCTTTCTTTTTAAAGTTCGGGGATTAGAAACACACTGCTTGTCAAAGTTGCGAATGGATTCAGTTAATTATTGTAGTTGCTGCTTCTCCATTTTTTTATGAATAAGACAAATTAAATCTCCCAACGTAAAAATGCTTTAAGAGTTTCCCACAGAAGGAAGTAAGAGACTGTATCAGATGTATTAGTTTCAATAAAGGTATCTATGGATTTTGAAATTTTATTACAGAAGTCTTTATCAGAGAGCAACATGGGGTTCAGCCTCCATGGTGGACGGTCTTTCTGATTCAAGGTAAAGGAGATATCTAATTGCAAAGGAGCATGGTCCGAAATAATAATGGCTGAATATTCCATAGATTTAACAAATGGTATGAAAGCTCTGTCTACAAAAAAGGAATCAATCTGGCAGAAGGACCAGTGAAAATGTGAAAAAAAAGAAAAGACCTTTGAGCTTGGGTTTAAAAGCCTCCAAGGGTCTTTGTATCCATTCTCTTTCATAAACATTGAAAAGGAACTGGAGTCACCAGGCTCATCAGGTTTTGTGCTTTCTCATCTCACAGGATAGGTTACATGAAGTCCCTGGTTATGGACGGCAAGGACCATGGCTGCAGGGACGCCATGGTGGCGTGGTCCTGTGGGTGTCCTGCCGTGACAACCATTCCTGCCATTATTATTATTAGTCATATTTTTATTATTATTATCATTAGGGTTAGGGTTATGACAAATCAATATGATAATCTTTGATGACGTCGTTTATTAATACAGCTTTAGATGACAGAGATCTAATGTTTAAGAGTCTACATTTATATTCTCCTATTTTGTTGTACTATTGCAGTATTGTGTTAATTTTTATTAGATTTTTATGAATGACTCCATTTTTGTTTACGTTAGATTTAATTGATTTAAGTGGTTGGGGGACAGACAGTTTCTATGTGGTTTTGGGTGGGTAACTGCTCTAATGGAAGCACAGAGAAAGATGTAGGACTGCAGCTCTGCCTCCTGGTCTCAACTCTGGGTTGTCATGGTTTTGGTCTAATAAACTCAGCCATATTTCTAGATATGAGAGCTGCTCCACCCAAAGTGGGATGTACAGTGGGGCAAAAAAGTATTTAGTCAGCCACCAATTGTGCAAGTTCTCCCACTTAAAAAGATGAGAGAGGCCTGTAATTTTCATCATAGGTACACTTCAACTATGAGAGACAAAATGAGAAAGAAAAATCCAGAAAATCACATTGTCTGATTTTTAAAGAATTTATTTGCAAATTATGGTGGAAAATAAGTATTTGGTCAATAACAAAAGTTCATGTCAATACTTTGTTATATAGCCTTTGTTGGCAATGACAGAGGTCAAACATTTTCTGTAAGTCTTCACAAGGTTTTCACACACTGTTGCTGGTATTTTGGCCCATTCCTCCATGCAGAGCTCCTCTAGAGCAGTGATGTTTTGGGGCTGTCGCTGGGCAACACGGACTTTCAACTCCCTCCAAAGATTTTCTATGGGGTTGACATCTGGAGACTGGCTAGGCCACTCCAGGACCTTGAAATGCTTCTTACGAAGCCACTCCTTCGTTGCCTGGGTGGTGTGTTTGGGATCATTGTCATGCTGAAAGACCCAGCCATATTTCATCTTCAATGCCCTTGCTGATGGAAGGAGGTTTTCATTCGAAATCTCACGATACATGGCCCCATTCATTCTTTCCTTTACACGGATTAGTCGTGCTGGTCCCCTTGCAGAAAAACAGCCCCAAAACATGATGTTTCCACCCCCGTGCTTCACAGTAGGTATTGTTTTCTTCAGGTGCAACTCGGCATTCTTTCTCCTCCAAACACGACAAGTTGAGTTTTTACCAAAAAGTTCTATTTTGGTTTCATCTGACCATATGACATTCTCCCAATCCTCTTCTGGATCATCCAAATGCTCTCTAGCAAACTTCAGACGGGCCTGGACATGTACTGGCTTAAGCAGGGGGACACGTCTGGCACTGCAGGATTTGAGTCCCTGGCAGCGTAGTGTGTTACTGATGGTAGCCTTTGTTACTTTGGTCCCAGCTCTCTGCAGGTCATTCACTAGGTCCCCCCGTGTAATTCTGGGATTTTTGTTCACCGTTCTTGTGATCACTTTGACCCCACGGGGTGAGATCTTGCGTGGAGCCCCAGATCGAGGGAGATTATCAGTGGTCTTGTATGTCTTCCATTTTCTAATAATTGCTCCCACAGTTGATTTCTTCCCACCAAGCTGCTTACCTATTGCAGATTCAGTCTTCCCAGCCTGGTGCAGGTCTACAATTTTGTTTCTGGTGTCCTTTGACAGCTCTTTGGTCTTGGCCATAGTGGAGTTTGGAGTGTGACTGTTTGAGGTTGTGGACAGGTGTCCATTATACTGATAACAAGTTCAAACAGGTGCCATTAATACAGGTAAAGAGTGGAGGACAGAGGAGCCTCTTAAAGAAGATGTTACAGGTCTGTGAGAACCAGAAATCTTGCTTGTTTGTAGGTGACCAAATACTTATTTTACCGAGGAATTTACCAATTAATTCATTAAAAATCAGACAATGTGATTTCCTGGATACTTTCCCCCCATTCTGTCTCTTATAGTTGAAGTGTACCTATGATGAAAATTACAGGCATCTCTCATCTTTTAAGTGGGAGAACTTGCACAATTGGTGGCTGACTAAATACTTTTTTGCCCCACTGTATGCTGTCTCTCCTAATCAGAACCAGATCTTCCCCAGAAAGTCCGCCAATTGACTATGAAGCCCACTTCATTTGCTACACATCACCTCAACAGCCCATGGTTGAATGATGACATGCGGCTGTACATGTCATCACTGGTCAGATTTGGCAGGGGCCCAGAGAAAACGACAGAGTCCAACATTGTCTTTGCATATGTACACACCAACACAACATTAATTTTAGTGACCCCCGATTGGGGTAATTGGGAATCATTCCTGCCGACATGAATTACAATTGTACCGTATTTACGCTTATTCTTAGCCAGCCATTGTAAATTTGATTCTATGTCCCCCACTCTGGCCCCAGGAATACATTTGACTATGACTGCTGGTGTCACTAACTTCACGTTTCTCACTATGGAGCTGCCTATAATCAAATCAATTGATAAAGAGTTTCTCAGCAGGTGTGTCACTGAGTAGGGAGAACCTGTTAGAAACGTGAACTGGTTGGTGGTGAACTGTGGGCTTCTGCTTAGGGCTATGCTTCCTTCAGACAGTCACCCTGCCACCCTGGCTTCTGGGCTACTCGGGGAAATACCAGGGGAGTAGGAGCTACACTAGGTTGGTCCTTACCGGCTACTGGGGAATGGCTATCTACAGTAGGTAATGATTGGTTTTCCATGGTGCGGAGCTGCGCTTCCAATTCACTGAGCTTCACCTCCAACACTGCAAATAAACTACATTTATTACATATACCATTATCAAGAGGCAAAGGAATAGCTAAACATATGAGACACTGAGCAAGAGAGAGCAGGAGAGCGAGAGGGAGAGAGCCATCACCCACTGCTAAGTTAAGTTAGCTGCTAAGCTAACTGCTGAGCTAAAGTAACTAACAACTGTGGGATTAGCGAGAAAAGTCACTAAAAGAAGGAGAGAGCTAAGAGTGCTTGAGCAGAACTAGCATAAGTTTAAATGTACAGTGGGTAATTATCCACAGTAATGAAGAATATAGTAAAATTAACTGAGTTGAGAGCAGCAAAAATACTATCAGTAACACAGCCGGCAACCGGGAATGAGACAATACACTTACAGCAGCACATAAGCACGTACTTCCATCATCAATGCTAGAAGCCTAAAAAGATATATGTGTGCATGTGTGCCTTTAGATGTGTTTTAAATGTGCATTATTTATGTATTGTTGAGCCATGTCAAAATAAGTTACTTTGTTACAAGCAATAAAGTTATTTTATCTATCTAGCTACAAACTCCAACAGCCAATATAGACATTGATCAGGTCTATGTGAATCAGCCACAATATGATTTATCAACAACTGATAACCTTAGCCTACTAGCACAGTAAAGTCAACATCAGTCCCATATTTGTTCAGTCTATTAGGTCAGTTTATGAGTTACTCAAGATTCACCCATTACTGACATGTCGGTCATAGAATTTTTGCGCCTCGTCCACAGCGTTGAAGGAATGAGTTTCCCCCTTATAGTCCACCTTTACTACAGCAGGAAAGATCATGTGAAACTTCACTCCTTTCTGGTAGAGAAGAGCCTTCATGGTGTTGAATGTTGACAGTGGCGCTGTAGTCCGGGCAGAAGATGACTTGTCCCCTGTGGTAGTTTAGTTCATCTCGATTCACTCTCAGTGTGCGTTCTTTGTCCTAATAATAATGAAATTTCACTATTATAGGTCTTGGTTAGGAGTTGGGCCCAGAGTACAGTGCACCGAGACGGTGCGCATGGTCCAGAGTTTGTGGAGTGGGAAACAAATCACTTCCCAAGACTTTGGCAAAAAAGTCTGACATGAATTTCACCAGATCAGTCCCTTCCACTTTCTCTGCCAAGTTTATCACTCTCAAGTTGCAGCGCCTAGATCTGTTTTGAAGATCATCCACTGTGTCAGCAAGAAGTTTATTACTGATTTTTAGTGAAGCACAGGTTTCTTCCACGTCGACAATTCTGTCGCTGTAGCTTGATAATGCTTCCTCAAGATCAATAATGCGACAGCCGTGGTCCTCCATAGTTTCACATAGTTTATTGACAGAGTCTGCTAACAGAGCCAGGGCATCGTTGATCGTGTTTTTGAGGTCATTTACCAACATGGTGTGCAAACTTTTCCAGGTCCACAGGGAGAGATGATGGGTCACCTGTAGTGTAAGCCATTTTGACATTAGCTGTCGTCTTTCCTGGTGGTGTGGTGGCTCATTATTCTTTCTTTATCCACAATTTATGAGTCATTGCTTCTCAGACTTCAAGATAAAGTGTAGGTAAAAATATAAAAAAATAATTTAAGTTGAGTTATGTAAAAGTAGCAAAGCATGGGAGCCTCTTAAGCACGTCTACGTCTACCCCCCTCTCATGCTAACCGGAAGTCTGCTGTCATGAATTATTTGTTTTTGTTTGGGGTTTTTTCTTTATGTGTGTGTGTGTTTTGAAAATTAATAAAATATAAACAATATATATATATAAAAAATAAAAAAGCAGGCTGCCCCTGAGACCCAGATGATGACTGTCTCTCCTCCTGACTGTGATCTGATTGGAGCTAAACATCAGTGAAATGTTTGTGATTGGTTCATCACCTTCACTCTGAGGACAGACTCATACCAGCCAAAGATGCAGCAACATGTAAATACATTACCGTCTCCATGGAAACAATGGTAATAACATGATAACACTGTCAGCTCTTGTTATGAATTTATTTCCTTAACACAAGCTTCTCCCAGAATGCAACGCTGTCTTAAAGGAACAGGCTCATTCAGAGATCACCTGCTACTGATACTGTCGAGGTCAGCCTTTATTTATTCAAAAATAATGAGAAGTTGTTCTGGTTGTTCTGTGTTTGTTCTGTGGTTGTTGTCAGGAAGTTCTGTGGTTGTTCTGTGGTTGTTCTCAGGTATTTCTGTGGTTGTCAGGCAGCTCTGTGGTTGTTCTCAGGTAGTTCTCTATGATTTTTGTGTAAAAGCTTCACCAGTAGGTTTATCCTACAGACAGATCGTTGTGGATTGGCTGGGCTCGGCACCTCTTACCTTCAGAATTTTGGCGGGAGGCTGCTCCTCGGATCCTGAAGGCCTGTCTGGTTCTGCTGCGTTCTCCGAAGCTCCAGCTCTTGGGAACCTTGCTGGGACTCTCCTCCAGACTGGGCTCCATGCTGGGGGAGCGTCGGAGGGCCTGAATACCCCCTGGGCCCCCAGGACCTCCAGGACCCACACCAGGACCACTAGTAGGAACCACTAGACACAGGAAATATGATGAAAAGGTTTTCTTGGTTCCTGTTGGTCCAACAGTCACTCCAACACATTTACTGTGTCCTGTGAACTGTCCAAAGTTAACAGTTCAAGACATTTTTAAACAGACCCACCATGCTGAGGAGAACCTTTCCCTTTGGCCCCTGAACTCCGGGGAGATGAGAAGACCCTCTCCTTCAGACTGACCTTCTGACTGCAGGGACAAGAGTTCAAAGGTAAGACGTAGGTGTCGAAGGTCAAAGGTAAGACGTAGGCATCGGAGGTCAAAGGTAAGACATAGGTGTCGGAAGTTAAAGGTAAGGCGTAGATGTTAAAAGTCAAAGGTAAGATGTAGGTGTAAGAGGTCAAAAGTAAGACGTAGGTGTCAGAAGTCAAAGGTAAGACATAGTTGTCAGAGGTCAAAGGTAAGATGTAGGTGTCAGAAGTCAAAGGTAAGGTGTAGGTGTCAGAGGTCATCAGAGGTGAGAAACTGGACACAGACCTGGGAGACGGTTCAGGCTGGACGTCCTTCCTGTAGGCAGGCAGGCAGGCAGACAGACAGACAGAAAGGCAGGATGTAATTATCGATCACAATTCTGACTATTAAATGTCAAACAACTTGGCACAAATGTTCTTTAGCTGGTTACAAACAAGAAAACTGCAGTAGTTGCAGTACTTGTAGTATTCGTTGTAGTAATTGCAGTGTTAATAGTAGTAGTTGTAATAATTGTCGTAGTAGTTTTGTTAGTTGCATACTTGTAGTAGTAGTTGTAGTTGTAGTTGTAGTACTGATAGTAGTTATTGTGGTAAATGTAGTATTAGTTGTGGCAGTTGTAGTACTTGTAGTAGTTATTGTGATAAATGTAGTAGTAGTTGTAGTAGTTGTAATAGTGTGTGTAGTAGTAGTACTTGTATGAAACATGTCAGACCTGAATGAGAGTCCGGACTTGTTCTTGAGGTTCCTCAGTAAATCCAGCTGGTTGAGAGGAGGAATCAGCCTGCAGAGACAGTCACACATGAACACACGTCCTGATGGAAACACCTGATGACAGACAGGTGGAGAGTCTCACCTGTACATGGGGACAGATACTGTCGTCTCGTAGTAATCCCAGGTAGAAGTCAGGTCAGTCCGGCTCAGATTTGTGGCGTAGACCCTCCACGCTGCCTACAGAGAGACAGAGGATGTTACTGGTGTTTCCATAAACAGATACAGATGCTGATGTGAGCTGGAGCAACACCTCAGTTCATCCTGAATTTTCCCAGCATGACAGGAGGTTCATGTTGTGTTTGGTGTGAGAGTTCAGCTCTGACAGATGTTTACATGTAAGGACTTTAAATATCCACATCATTAAAGGACAAGAGTCCTTCACATGCCCTCATGTTCAGTCTGTTGTACCTAGTGCTCACAAAGAAATCTGCCCCCAAAGAAATGAAGAGCAGGAGGACAAAACCACAGTCATTGTTCTACAGTTTAGCAGTTTTAATCAGTCACATCAGGTGAAAATGTTCCAAAGGTTCAAAATGTTTGTTTAGCTTCTGAGATTCACTGCAGTTCATCAAGAAAACACTTCAGACAGACAGAGACAAGATTCTACTGAATACTTACTTATTAATACAACAGTACCTGTACAACAGCACCTGTATGAGTCCAGATGTTTTAACAACTGTACCTCTATGAGTCCAGATGTATTAGCAACAGTACCTGTATGAGTCCAGATGTTTTAGCAACAGTACCTGTATGAGTCCAGATGTTTGAACATTAGTACCTGTATGAGTCCAGATGTTTTAACATCAGCACCTGTATGACTCCAGATGTTTTAACATCAGTACCTGTATGAGTCCAGCTGCTGGGTTGCGTCTCTTCTCGAAGTGTTTCTGTCTGTGCTGCTCCTGAACCTTCAGAGCAAAACCAGAGCCGAGGATCCCCTGAGAGACATACAGACAGAAAACAGGTGAATGAACCAGGTGGAGGCTCACCTCAGGTAAACTCAGGTAACAGAGTGACTCACAGCCGGCAGAGCGAAGAATGATACTCCAATCAGAGTGAAGGTTGCAGCCAGCAGCCGTCCGTTCCAGGTGATGGGGAACTTATCTCCATACCCAATGGTTGTCAAGGTGATCTGACAGAGGCAGACAGAGGCCAATCAGATAGTCCGATCACTGAGGAGAAACTAACTAAGGCTCTACACCTGACCCAAACATTCTACACTGTTTACCTGAGGAGGTCACAGTGGCTGTGAGGACAGTATACTGCACGTACTAGTCTGTATTAGAGTATATTATTTTGTATTAGTACATATTAGCGTATATTAGTGTATTTTCAGTGTGTAATAGTGTATTTTGAGTGTTTATCACCGTATTTTCAGTATGTATTAGTGTATTTTCGGTGTGTATTATTGTATTCTTAGGGTGTATCACTGTATTTTCAGTGCCTATTAGTGTGTATTAGTGTATTTTCAGTGTGTATTAGTCTCACCAGTCCCCACCACAAGGCATCAGCGTACGTCTCAAACTGTTCGTTGTCTTCTTTTTCTGCCAAATAAACGAGGAAACTCGCCAGAATGAGACACAGAAAGCCAATATACCAGGCTGTGATCAACTCCTGCAGAAAGACAGACATCAGAATATATTAGAGAGACGTTATATAACAGAGACGTTATATATCAGAGAGAGATGTTATATATCAGAGACGTTATATATTAGAGAGAGACGTTATATATCAGAGATGTTATATATCAGAGAGACATATATCAGAGACGTTATATATCAGAGAGATGTTATATATCAGAGAGACATATATCAGAGACGTTATATATCAGAGAGATGTTATATATCAGAGAGACATATATCAGAGACGTTATATATCAGAGTAGTTATATATCAGAGACGTTATATATCAGAGATGTTATATATCAGAGACGTTATATATCAGAGAGAGACGTTATATATCAGAGATGTTATATATCAGAGAGACATATATCAGAGGCATTATATATCAGAGAGATGTTATATATCAGAGACGTTATATATATCAGAGAGAGACGTTATATATCAGAGAGATGTTATATATCAGAGAGACATATATCAGAGACGTTATATATCAGAGAGAGTAGTTATATATCAGAAAGACATTATGTAACAGAGAGATGTTATATATCAGAGAGACATTATATATGAATGAGCAAGAGCTTATAGTTAGAGCCGGCCAGGCTCGCCTTGGACCGGACCCTATTTGCTGCTATAGGCCTAGATTGCCGGGGAACCTCCCATGATGCACTGAGCTCCTCTCTTCTGCTCTCCATTTGTATGCATTCATGTAACATCGTCTCACAGGAAGGTCCAGTGCCTGAATGGTGGGTCATGGCCATGGGGACTGTGGCGTGGTCCTGTGGATGTCCTGCCTCCACTATTGCTACTGCTATTATTGCTATTATTACTACAAGTCATATCTCTATTACTATTATTGTTGTTACGGTTATTGTTGTTGTTGTTATTATGCTTCTCTGTCTCCCTCCCTCCTTCTTTCTCTGTAAACCCAACCGGTCGAGGCAGATGGCGTCCACCTAGAGCCGGTTCTGCTTGAGGTTTCTTCCTGTTAAAGGGGAGTTTTTCTTGCCGCTATCGCCAAGTGCTGCTCATGGAGGAATGTTGGGTCTCTGATAAATAAAGAGTACAGTCTGACCTGCTCTGTGTGAAAAGAGCCCTGAGATAACTTTTGTTATGATTTGGCGCTATATAAATAAAATTGAATTGAATTGAATTGAATGAGTTTATAAATTTATAACATTTATAAGAGATAAAATTCTCCAATATTTCACAAAAATGCAAAGATTAAAGAAATGTTTTGAAAAATTCATCCAAATTGAATTTTATGTTTTTTCTTCTTTCCTACCCAATCTTTCTACTCAACATCACTCTGATTTATCTCATCTCACAAAGTAGTTCAAACTGGCTTCACCTCCAGCAGCTGCAGCAGTAAAATGCTGCTCATACATTGACTTATCAGTATTAATAATGTACTTATTTATTTAATATATCAGTCACAACCTGATTTTCTGCAAAATTAGTGCTTTTATTTTAATCCTTGAAGTAAATTTAGCTGGTAATACTTCTGTACTTTTACTTAAGTCGGATTTTAAATGCAGGACTTTTACTTGTAATGGAGTATTTTTTACATTGTGGTATTGATAGTTTATCTTAAGTAAAGGATCTTAATATTTATTCCACCAGGGATTCAGGGTACAGGGTTCAGGGTTCAGGATTCAGGGTACAGGGTTCAGGATTCAGGGTACAGGGTTCAGAGTTCAGTGTACAGGGTACAGGGTACAGGGTACAGGGTTCAGGATTCAGGGTACAGGTTTCAGGGTACAGGGTACAGGGTTCAGGATTCAGGGTACAGGGTTCAGGGTTCAGGGTTCAGGGTACAGGGTACAGGGTTCAGGATTCAGGGTACAGGTTTCAGGGTTCAGGGTTCAGTGTACAGGGTACAGGGTTCAGGGTTCAGGATTCAGGGTACGGGTTTCAGGGTTCAGTGTTCAGCGTTCAGTGTACAGGGTTCAGTGTACAGGGTTCAGGATTCAGTGTACAGGGTTCAGGGTTCAGGGTGTACAGGTGTGTTGTACAGACAGGTGTACGGGTGTGTTGTACAGACAGGTTCAGTGAACAGGGTTCAGTGTACAGGGATCAGTGTACAGGGTTCAGTGTACAGGGTTCAGTGTACAGGGTTCAGGATTCAGGGTACAGGGTTCAGGATTCAGGGTACAGGGTTCAGGGTTCAGGGTACAGGGTTCAGGGTACAGGGTTCAGGGTTCAGTGTACAGGGATCAGTGTACAGGGTTCAGGGTTCAGTGTACAGGGTTCAGGGTTCAGGTTACAGGGTTCAGGATTCAGGGTACAGGGTTCAGGCTTCAGGGTACAGGGTTCAGGGTTCAGGGTACAGGGTTCAGGGTACAGGGTACAGGGTTCAGGGTTCAGGGTTCAGGATTCAGGGTACAGGGTTCAGGATTCAGGGTACAGGGTTACCTTGCTGTGGGCGTACACGACTGATCCCAGCAGCTTCCAGGTTCCTCCTCGTCGGTCCATCCGGATCATCCTCAGAATCTGAAGGAAACGAAGCGAGCGGATCGCTGATGTGGCGAAGACGTTCCCCTGACTCCCTGCCGCCAACACTGATATTGATGCTATCAACACCATGATGTCTGCAAAGAGACAAACAGGTTAGACAGACAGACGGGCAGGTGAACTAGGCAGCGTTCAGACCATCAACTCTGTGAATAAACACAGACCTCTCATTCATCTGAAGAAAGTCAGTATCTCAGAGCTCCAGCTCTGATGGATGTCATGTTTCTGATGTTTACCTCATGACCATAACGACAAAAGATAAAACAGTTTCCACCATGATAACTTTCCAGAGCTGTAAAGTCCTGTCTATGAGCGTTATGAACCTCTGAAGTGTTCTGGAATCTGATAAACCTTTAAACTTGTGAATCTGGAGTTCCAATTGGATAAACTGATTCATATTTCATGTCTCATCTGAACCCTGTGATGTTTTCAGTCTGAACACAGCCTTGCTCAGGTGACTCCAGTCTCACAGTACAAGTTAAAGTCATCACACTCACCGATGACACAGAACGGTTTTCTGGCAAATTTGAGTCTTCCTCTCCATCCTCTGTACCGACAACAACAACCTGCTGCCCAGATCCTCACCATGTACTCCACCCCAAACACCACGATGGTCACCACCTCCTGTTACACACAACAACATTATGTTTATGTTTGTAGTTATATTTATGTCACTGCTTCACTGTCTGAAGATAAATGGACAGTGAAGTGAAGATAAATAAATTTGGTTTGTCTCATTTTACCAGAAAGTAGAGAGCATCCTCTGAACTCTTCTCATACTCTTTGATGGTGGAGAACACAGACAGAACTAAACAGGAGAACACCAGGAGGAACCTGAGGAGAGAACACAGGTTAGAGGAGGAGGAGGAGGAGGAGGAGAGAACAAAGGTTAGAGGAGGAGGAGGACTGTATGGGTGTGTTATACAGACAGGTGTACGGGTGTGTTATACAAACAGGTGTACGGGTGTGTTGTACAGACAGGTGTACGGGTGTGTTGTACAGACAGGTAGTTACACGTATGCGTGGTAGATGAAGGCCCAGCCTCGTGGTCTCTCCAGCACGTTGTACAGAAAGTTCTGTAGTCGCCTGTAGACTGCGTTTCGTTTGGGAGGTTTCTTCCCCCCAGAGACACTGCTGCGCTGCCGCCGAGGCCCCTCTTCCCCTCCTAACACACACACACACATGTGTGAACAAACAAACAAACAAACAACATGCAAACAAACACACACACACACACACACACACACACACACACACACACACACACACACACAAAACATGTTTACTGTTTTTTTGCTATTTTTTTGTTCTTCTTATTTGTTTATTTAATTTAATTTAATGAACTGTATTTTTGTCATCTCATTATGAATTGAGTTATCTTTGAGGCTTCGGCAATAAAAACAAGTCGACGTTTATAAATTTCAGTGATTTCTGCTCCGGCTGTAAGGCTGTAATAAAAAAAGAAATAGTTAAATAAATATCTTGTAAAGCTTAGAGAGTTTTAAGTTTTAACAGCTGTTTTGTTTGTACATTCAGATATAAAAGAAATGTAATTTTTATATGGACAGTGGGCTTTGAAAAGTTTGGCTTTTTGATTAAGAATTTGGATTTGTGAAAATGAAACTTTGTCAAAATAGTGAGAAAATTAATTAAATAGATTCCTTCATATTTAGTAATGTAAAGTGAAGGCAGATATGATCAGCAATAAATCGTGACAATTTACTCCACAGTTGCTTTGTTTGTTTGTGTTTTTGCGGGAAAGATTTTAAATAAATGTGGCAGCGTTTCTCTGAGCTTTACCTGCCTCTACTGTCGCTCACAGATCGATCATTGATACACAGATCAATATTCTGTTAGAGAAGATTTCCATGCTTCAGTGTCTGATAAACTGTGACTAACACAGAGCCAGCAGCCAATCACATTCAAGCATCCATCCGACATGTTTACAGCAAACATCTCCTTTAATCTGATTGGTTGAAAATGCAGCTGTGGGTTTTATGTTTTATCCACCGCAGTGAACACGGATAATGTCCCCCAACATTCCCGTATCAGCTGCACCTGCTGTGTTTCGTTTACCTGCGATGAGTAGAGCTCCGTCCCTGCTGGACTCGGTCCCCCCGGCCTCCAGACCCACGAAGCCGACCTTCAGCGTCTTCTGGTCGGCCTGCGCTCCGGGGAACACCCCGCCGTTCCGAGATTTCTGCACCATGACGGAGAGACGCGACCCAAACCGAACTGCCGATCTACTGCCTGCCAGCACACAGAGCGCCGAGGCCGGCCAGGCCCGGCGGGTTCATCGCTGCTGCGGAGGAGGAGAGGAGAAAGGAGGTGATGAGGAGAATGAACCCGCAGAGACAGGCGCAGGCGGAGGATGCTGATCAGCAGATTTTTCTCCCCGAGTTCTCGCACAAAAGGAAACAGAATGACGTCACCGACGGTTATCGATCAAGTACACTGATTTAAAACAAACAAACAACAAAATCAAATGATTGATTAAATAAATTAATAAAAGAGAGAAAAGATCAATGTGTGCATGTTTAAGTATCATCTCTGACCATCACCATGGTAACCGGATAATCAGATGATGATAACACTGTCAACCAGAGGAGAGGCAGACAGAGATACACAATCAAGGAGAGGAGGACAGGAGGAGAGGAGGAGGTGGAGAAGAAGGGGGGGGGAGGAGGAGAGAAGGAGGCAGAGGAGGAGAGGTAGAGAAGGAGAGGAGGAGGTAGAGGAGGAGAGAAGGAGGTGGAGGAGGACAGGAGGAAGAGGAGGAGACGAGGAGGTAGAGAATAAAAAGGGGAGGAGGAGGAGAGAAGGAGGGGAGGAGAAGGAGAGAGGAGGAGTAGAGAAGGATGTAGAGAAGGAGGAGTGGAGGAGGAGAGGAGGTAGAGAAGGAGAGGAGGAGGTAGAGGAGGAGAAGAGGAAGAGATGAGAAGGTGGAGGAGGAGAGGAGGAACAGAAGGAGAGGAGGAGGCAGAAGAGGAAGTAGAGAAGGAGGGGAGGAGGAGTGGAGGAATAGAAGGAGAGGAGGAGGTAGAAGAGGAAGTAGAGAAGGAGGGGAGGAGGCAGAGAAGGAGAGATGGAGGTAGAGAAGAGGAAGAGGAGAGGAGCATAGGAGGAGAGAAGGTAGAGGAGCAGAGTATGAAGTAGAGGAGCAGAGTAGGAGGAGAGGAGCAGAAGAGGTAGAGGAGTATAGGAGGAGGTAGAGGATCAGAGTAGTAGATAGAGGATCAGAGTAGGAGGAGAGAAAGTAGAGGAGCAGAGTAGGAGGAGAGAAAGTAGAGGAGCAGAGTATGAAGTAGAGGAGCATTAGAGGAGAGAAGGTAGAGGAGCAGAGTATGAGGTAGAGGAGCATAGGAGGAGAGAAGGTAGAGGAGCAGAGTATGAAGTAGAGGAGCAGAGTAGGAGGAGAGGAGAAGGTAGAGGAGCAGAGTAGTAGCTAGAGGAGCAGAGTAGGAGGAGAAGCTAGAGGAGCAGAGTAGTAGCTAGAGGAGAAGAAGAGGAGGTAGAGGAGTATAGGAGGAGGTAGAGGATCAGAGTAGTAGATAGAGGATCAGAGTAGGAGGAGAGAAAGTAGAGGAGCAGAGTAGGAGGAGAGAAAGTAGAGGAGCAGAGTATGAAGTAGAGGAGCATTAGAGGAGAGAAGGTAGAGGAGCAGAGTATGAGGTAGAGGAGCATAGGAGGAGAGAAGGTAGAGGAGCAGAGTATGAAGTAGAGGAGCAGAGTAGTAGGAGAGGAGCAGAGGAGCAGAAGAAGAGGTAGAGGAGTATAGGAGGAGGTAGAGGATCAGAGTAGTAGATAGAGGAGCAGAGTAGGAGGAGAGAAAGTAGAAGAGCAGAGTATGAAGCAGAGAAGCAGAGTGGGAGGTAGAGGAGCATAGGAGGAGAGAAGGTAGAGGAGCAGAGTATGAGGTAGAGGAGCATAGGAGGAGAGAAGGTAGAGGAGCAGAGTATGAAGTAGAGGAGCAGAGTAGGAGGAGAGGAGCAGAGTAGGAAGTAGAGGAGCAGAGTAGGAGGAAAGGAGGAGGTAGAGGAGCAGAGTAGGAGGAAAGGAGGAGGTAGAGGAGCAGAGTAGGAGGAAATTCAATTCAGGAGGATGAAATTTATATAGTGCCAAATCATAACATAAAGTTATCTCAGGGCACTTTACATATAGAGCAACTCAAGGTCTCTTTTTCTCTCAACCCAACTGGTCAAGGCAGATGGCCGCCCACCTACAGCCTGGTTCTGCTTGAGGTTTCTTAATGCAGATTAAGCTTAATGCTCAACCTGCATTAAACTGGTTTGCTTCTTCTAGGTAATATTATTAGGATTACCCTGGCCTCCAGCTCCACTGTAAGGAATCTAGGAGTTATCTTTGATCAGGATATGTCCTTTAACTCCCACATAAAACACATTTCAAGGACTGCCTTTTTTCACTTATGTAATATAGCAAAAATCAGGCACATCCTGTCTAAAAAGATGCAGAAAAACTAGTCCACACATTTGTTACTTCTAGGTTGGATTATTGTAATTCCTTATTATCAGGCTGCCCTAACAAGTCTCTAAAGACTCTCCAGCTGGTCCAGAATGCAGCTGCACGTGTACTGACAAAAACCAGGAAAAGAGATCATATTTCTCCCATTTTAGCTCCTCTACATTGGCTTCCTGTAAAATCCAGAATAGAATTTAAAATCCTTCTCCTCACCTACAAAGCTCTTAATGGTTTCTTCCTGTTAAAGGGGAGTTTTTCCTTGCTGCTGTCACGAAGTGCCCGTTCATGGAGGAATGAGGGTCTCTGTAAATTAGAGTACAGTCTGACCTGCTCTGTGTGAAAAGTGCCCTGAGATAACTTCTGTCATGATTTGGCGCTATATAAATAAAATTAACATGACTTGATGCTAGGGTACTTGACTTGGTTTGCCTTGGCATATCAGCCCAGCGTGGCAGGGATTTGCATCTCCATTATAACAGGGATACCCGCTTGAAGGTGTGTCTTTAACTGATGACGCACTTGTATACATCATGGCTATGACTAGCGGTCAAAGTTGCGGCTGTAAAACGGCGGATAAACACATTTAATTTCCTTCCGTTAGTTTGTCCATGGAAAACTTTGAATATAAAGCAGCAGCAGGAAATGTTTTCATTGGCAGTAACTTAACGTGGCTCCGACACGGCTGAAAGCGACAGAAGCACTGAGAGCTGAAGACTGAGACTTTTAAAAACAGCTTCCTCTCTGGGCTCCACAGACATGAGTCCAGTCTCAGAGTTCACACGCTTGTTAGAGGAGGAGAAGCAGGAGAAGGGGAGTCACCCCAGTTGATGTCACCACAACCTGCTTGGAGGCGGGTCGGGCGCACTTTGGCCTGACTCCGGAGATGGTCCATCTCAGTCACGACTTGGCAAAACTCAGCGCGTTTAAACTGGTAATGGAAGTGCAAATCAACACGGCATGGTTTGACTCAGAAGTGCCAATGGAAAAATCCTAGTTGACACTAACTCAACAGGTGTGTGTGTCTCAGTTTACAGTCAAACACTGAAACAAACATGATACACACAGTTGCGTCTGTGTTAAAAATCAAAACTTTATTCCTGTTTTTCCCTTTAATTAAAATCAACAAAACATCAAAAGAAGCTTCACATTAAATCAAACAATCAACAGACAGACGGCAGTGCTCGTTTCCATGGAAACCAGTCGGCCCAGAGGTGCGACATGATTGGCTGAGACTGAGACGTTTCAGTCTCAGACGTTTGGCTGGCAGTGAGGTGATTGACCACTGAACTGAAACAAATTTAAATCAAGAAAAAAAAATCAGGTAAATTAAAGTATGGCAGCCTCAAGAGTCCAAACAGAAGGGCGGTGTCAGGTTAGCCGGGGAAGGGGTCAGAGGTTAGTATGGTTGTCTCTTGATGAATCTGGAGAACATGGCAAAGGCAGCTATTGGTTTATCTGATGGAACCATGTGACCTGAACCCTGCAGGAGGACAGAGGTCAAAGGTCAGCGAACATCATCAATTGAAGCATGATGTCACAGTGGGTCAGCTGATGATGATGAAAGCGTTTACCTTGACAGTGAGGAAGGCGATGTTGTTGAACTCTTTGACAAAGCCTCCGACCTGCCGACCATCTTCATCATCGTAGAGCCACGGACGCCTCTGAACCTCCACCTGAGACACAGACTCATTATTTCACCTGTTCCTCACCTGTAACCTGTAACCTCACCTGGACTTCACCTGTAACCTCACCTGTAACCTCACCCTCCTCACTTGTTCATCTCCCTCACCTGTAGCTCACATGTTCTCTCTATGATCAGAGTAGAAAGCTTCTTATGTTTCACTGCTCTGAGCATCTTTCAGCTCATATCAACTAATTAACCTTCATCCTGTGAGTCACCCAATGACAAAATTAAACTCATCTAAGATCCTCTGTGAGGGAAGACCCTCTACTCTGTAACACTACTATACAACCAGAATGTTTCTGTATTTCAGAGTGAGATGTCTTCTCTCCAGAGGATCAGGAGTCACATTCAGGTAGGAACCAATCAGATCCTTCGCTTCCTCCCTCCTGCTCCCCCTGAACTCTCAAAATTCCAAAACCAAAGTGATGAAAAACGTGGAAACACAAACTGATCAAATGATTGATAATGTGGATCTGAAGTTACCTGCTGCTGCAGAGACTCCACAAACCACTCATCCCCCATGAAGTTACAGGCCATGTCCACGTCCCCGTTATACACCAGGACCCGGTACTTCTGCAGAGACAACACCACTGTCAACACTGAAGAATCAACTGCAGTGTTGATGTTAACCAGTGTACTGATGAATTACAGGTACATAACATCATACTGCGTTCATCATGTCACACATTATTGCTCCTCTAATGTTATCAGTAGTCAAACACAAAAAATTTAAAATGTTCATAGAATCTGGTGTACTGGCTATGGCTGGGCGATAAAATGATAACATTATCTCGATATAATTTTCCTCAATAGAAAATGTTCAATATAATTAAACTGAGAAGAAGAGAGAGAAACCATCGCAGGAACTACACTAGGTCGGCCCGCACTGGCTACTGGGGGCTGGCCAACTACAGTAGCTAACGATTGGTTTTCCATTGTGTGGAGCTACGCTTCCAATTCACTGAACCACACCTCCAACACTGCAAATAAACTACAGTTTTTACATGTACCATTATTACTAAAGGAGGCAGAGGAATAGCTAAACATATGACACAGCAGGAGATGTGAGCAGGAGAGCAAGAGGGAGAGAGAGAAGTCATTGCTAACTTCCAAACTAAAGTAGCTAGCAGTTCTGAATAACGCGTAAACAACTGTGGGATTAGCGAGAATGTCAGTAAAAGAAGGAGAGAGCTATAAGTTCTTGAGCGGAACTAGTGTAAGTTTAAATGTACAGTAATGAAGAATATAGCAAAATTTAATGAGTTGAGAGCAGCAAATGGTTCAAATGGAAAGGCCCACTTAACCATTAGCAAAAAGCAGTTTAGCAGAGCAGCAGCAACAGTGAGCGCTCAGTCTGTCTCTGTGGCTACTGGCTAGGCGCTTTATATCGGTTTACATGCAGAAACATCATCATGCAGAAACCTATGTCAGGTCACGTGGGAAAAAGTTTTTAGAAGGGCTTGGGAAAATGGCATTTTGACATTTAAAACATACGTAATTTAACCGAAATCCGAATTTTCAGATTTGAATACATATGGAACACTAATGTAGCTCCGGTTGTGCTGCAGTGCAGATGTGTTTTCCTCAGCTCTCTGCTTGCTATATGCAGACTATTATACATGGGTTTGCATCAGATGTGGGGAATCCAGTCGTGGACTTGCTTCATACTGGCACTGCACAGGCGCAAGACTGAAAGCATCAACTCCAGCCAGGACTTGGTCTGATGTTGGCCGCCACAGATGCAAATCCAACAAGACATTAAATAAGAGAGCACCAATGCTCACTCCACCACCTGAACTCTCATTGCATAACAGGTACAATCCTCTGACTAATACTAATGATGTTGAACTCTGGGAAGCTAATCACATCACCAGCATTAAGGCTAACCAAAAAACAAAAAATAGCCCCAAAACCAATGCTAGGGCAAGAGCCAGGAGAAATATAGTTAATTACATTGAACACAGGGAATCTGATCACATCACTAACATTAAGGCTAACCAAAACGTGAGAAATAACCCAAAAACCACTGCTAGGCTGAGGGCCAGAAGAAGAAACACTGCTCCAGACACTATGCTGATTGGGGACTCTATAACCAAGCATGTAAAAACGGCAAGGACTGGAAATCTAACTGTGGATAGCACATCTGTCAGGGATCTAACAGAGATGTTGCCAACTATCCTCTCTACACACCCAAGTGATATGAACATTATTATATACACTGGATCTTTTGACATTCTGCGAAGGAAAACTGGCTCTGAGATCCTGGAAAAAGACTTTTCAGCAGACTCCTTGGCCTGAATACATGGCTGACATCAGTGTGTCTCACCCATGGGATAAAGTTTATTGACAATTTCAATATCTTCTGAAATTGTAAAGACCACTTTAAACCTGATGGGGTTCATCCAACATCACTGGATCCAGACTCCGTGGCGCCAATCTACATCATGCTGTTGGGGTGGAACAGTGTGAGGAACAGTGCACACAGGCAGACAGCCTGTATCTCTCTCCCCAACAACCCCCCATTCTCCCTCCCCTCCACCACACTCACCACTGAAGGAGTTAGTTAAAACTATCAGGCTGAAGCTTAATCAAATTGATTAACTGTTGAACAGCAAGAACCACAGTCATCACCACTCAGGTGTCCATCAGAGATGAGACAGACCCCATGCCACTTCATTTAACATACCAGTGATCTCAAACAGCCAGGTGGCATGGTCAAACGCATCACAGCAATCACAGACCATCTGGTACCTATCTCAGTAATCTTAAATTTGTCAATGTTCAGCCACAACCAGTCTCCTCTCCTGTCACAGAATCCAAACAGCTGAAATTTGCTCTTTTAAATGTAAGATCATTGGCTAACAAATCCTTCTTGGTTAATGACCTGATAACTGAAAAGAATCTGCACTGTATGTTTTTAGTTGAGACCTGGCTAAACAGCACTACTGGTGTAGCAACACTGATAGAGGCTTGTCCTCCAAACTATAATTTCCAATTTCTTGACTTGGGTGAATTTACGTCATTTGAATATCTTGCTCTTGAGCTCAAAGCTGAATTATCAGTACTTATCACATTATATCAACCACCAGGATATTCATTACTTTTTCTACAGGAATTCTCAGAGCTGATCTCACTTGGTGTCAGTAGATATGAGGTTAATCCTGAATGGAGACCTGAACATTCATATTAATAAAGAGAATGACTCCAAAAGCTGTGGAGCTTGTAAATTTACTGGACAGCTTTGAACTCACCCAACATGTAAATGAAGCCACTCATCACCATGGTAACACTCTGGATTTAGTAATAACAAAAGGGTTAAACATTGATAATGTCTCAGTATTTGAATTACCTATTTCTGATCATCATTGTGTGTTATTTGATGCCAGCCTAATCTTAAAGACTAAAAGGGAATTTTTGGTCCAAAACAGATTCCTAGATGACAAGGCTGAAACAATGTTTTCTAATATGATGAGATCATGTGAGCCGTACAGCTGTGACTGCTCTTTAAATAACATGGTTGAAATTTTCAACAATGCATTGTCATCTGCTTGACTGACAGAATCTCCCCATAGTTAAACAATAACAGTGTTAATGAGATCAAGAGAATCTGTCGGGCAGCTGAAAGAAAATGGAGGAAAACTAGACTCACAGTTCACTGTAATATATACAAAGAAGCCATGACTGTCTATAACAAAGCAATACATCTGGCAAGAAAGGATTAGTTTTCCAAGATTATTACAGAGAATGCTGGGAACTCTAGAATATTATTCTCCACTATTGACCAGCTACTCAACACAACAGTTCTTATCCTCTTAGACCTCAGCGGAGCGTTTGATACGATGGACCATGACATCCTAATCAATCGTCTTTCTGACTGTGTGTTAAACTGGTTCAAAACAAACATCAAAGGGAGAAAGTTTTACGTCAGTCTTGGAGATCATGTGTCTGAGGAACTTGACGACTGCTTTGGGGTTCCACAAAGGAAGCTGCCTCTGTCCATTATTATTCTCACTGTACATGCTGCCACTTGGTGACATCATCAGAGAGCACAATGTATGTTTCCATAGTTACACGGATGACGCACAACTGTACATCTCTGCTGAACCAAATGATGCTGCAGCTATAAACATTTTGAAGAAGCTTGTTGGGAGAGTGTCAAGGCAGCTTGTTGATGGTTTAAGATATTGTACAGTTTCCTCTAGAGTTTTGTAATCAATGGCATTAAACTGGTTAATGTTTATCAAGTTACCTTTATGTGGAATTAGTGGTGACACATTTTTGTTCAATGTGGAACTGCTGATAGTTTGTCTAGCACTTTTCAGATTATAGGAATGAAGTCCGTCTTTATAGATGTCATAGTGAATGTGCAGCTTTTTGGCACTTTTTTTTTTTTTTTTTTTTTTAACACAGATGCAGCGTTTCTGCATGGTGCTTTTTGCTTACCAATAATTTCACCCTAACAGGTGCAATTACATCAATAACATTCACGATTTTAGTGTTAAAATTTTCTAGGAGATCATCAACAGAGGCTGAGATAAAAGTTGGTGATTTGATTTGAAGATTTTATCATTATAATTGTTATAAGTGTTCTACCTCAGATTTGTGAAATGTTCCACTGTTGGCAAATGTTTGTCATGTTCTGACCATAAAAAATTGTTTAAAACCACAATTAACCGTCTGGTTTCTTCAACTTTCACTCAGGAGCAAAAATTAGCCTTTAAACTGGAAAGAAATAATGATTTGACATTTATCGTCATAATTATCGATATTTACTGGTATGAAAATTTTTATCGTGATAACATTTTTGGCCATATTGTCCAGGCATAACTAGAGAATAGCTGAGAGTTTTGATTAAAAACTGACCAGAGCAGCAAGCAGTTTCAGGTATTGTTTCCTGACGTCCATGTAGAGACGACCGTAGTTCAGATACACCTCAGAGCTGCAACACAAGGCAGAGGTCAAAGGTCAGCAGGTCACAGAGGTCATGGAAATACAAGCTACCTGGAGAATTTACTAGTTCAGGTGTGTGTAGTGTGTACAGGTGTGTGTAGTTTTTCTTGGATGTATAAAGAGAACTGGATACAGCGTTGGAGGTGGGGCCTCGTTCATTCCTATGAAAGTTGCTCAGTGGCGCATGAAGCCAAATAAGTTCAACTTCTTCCGCATAGCTTTCACATCTGTGGGGCCCAAAGAGCATGCGCACTAGTGAATTCCAACGGCCAAGCTGGCTACTTCCAGTTTAGCCCTTCAGCTAACTTGAATAAAGATAAGACGATTCAATCGTGTGGCTCTTCTAGACTTTCGAATATGTGATCGGACCAAATGGATCAAATTCTGATAATGAGACAAGTCATTTTGCCTGTGACTGTGACACTCAAAAAATATTACCTGCTGACAGACGTCGCTTTCATAATGTATTGGAAAAAGTCTTTTTGGGCCAGTGTGCATCCCGTGACATTGTAATTACACAGTTTGGCCACTATATCAAATTTAAGACAAAGCCCAGCGCTGTTCCTTCCTGTATCCAGTTCTCTTTACACATCCATGAGTTTTACAGGTGTGTGCAGTGTTACCTGCAGATGACCCAGTCCAGAGCTTTGGGGCTGATGTGTAGAGCGGCTCTGACGTATGGGTTGTTCAGGTAGAGGGAAGAGGGGGTGGAGTTAGTGCAGGGAGGGTCCAGACGCACTGACAGGTGGAGAGATGCCAGACTTCGTAACTTCTACACACACACACACACACACACACACACACACAGTCAGAGGAACACCTGTCCTCAGGTGAGTGTGATGACAGCAGCTGTTTTTTCTACAGACCTGGTTCCACAATTGAGTCCACGGATGGTTGATGAAGGAGCTTCCCAGGTCTCTGATCACCAGCTCACCTCGCTCAACACTGATGACAAAAGCAGAAAGTCAACACCTGTCCACTCTGTGGCCCACACCTGCAGCAGGTGAGTCTCATTACAGCAAGGCTTACCTGACCCTCTGGTGGACTCCACCTGGACAGGAAGCATACAGGTTGTACATGTTCAGTCCTGAACTGTAGACGATGTTCTGAACTTCAGACAGCTGCAGAGGAGATACAACACCTGAGACACCTGAACAGGTAACGACTGTTTCACCTGGTTAGACCAATTAGGACCTGAGATAAACCGGTTCAAACCAGTCAGAACTTGAGATAAACTGGTTCAAACCAGTCAGAACCTGAGATAAACTGGTTCAAACCAGTCAGAACCTGAGATAAACCGGTTCAAACCAGTCAGAACTTGAGATAAACTGGTTCAAACCAGTCAGAACCTGAGATAAACTGGTTCAAACCAGTCAGAACCTGAGATAAACCGGTTCAAACCAGTCAGAACTTGAGATAAACTGGTTCAAACCAGTCAGAACCTGAGATAAACTGGTTCAAACCAGTCAGAACCTGAGATAAACCGGTTCAAACCAGTCAGAACTTGAGATAAACTGGTTCAAACCAGTCAGAACCTGAGATAAACTGGTTCAAACCAGTCAGAACCTGAGATAAACCGGTTCAGACTGGTTGGAACCTGAGATAAAGAAGTTTAGACCGGTTCAGACTCACGCTGGTGGTGCAGTTGGGGTTCTGGTTGTTGTAGAAGTTGCACGTCCCGTCGCTGCAGCAGAAGCTCTGCAGTTCCATCCACAGTCGACTTCCCAGCAGGCCGTGGTAGTAGGCGAAGAACACAAGAGAATTATCGTTCATCTCGTAGCTGGACATCCCGTTTCCCACGGCAATGCCCTGCCGGACAGGTGAGACACAGTTAGCATCACTAGCTCGCTAACATTAGCATTCTACAAACTAACAGCAATGTGACTGTTTTACCCCAAAATCACCACATTCCCACAGTACTGCACTGTCATCACAGCTTCCCCGCAGTACTGTGGTGTCATTACAGTAGTACTGCAGTATCAGTGTGTAGTACTGCAGTATCAGTGTGTAGTACTGCAGTATCAGTGTGTAGTACTGCAGTATCAGTGTGTAGTACTGCAGTATCAGGGAGTACCTGCAGGTTCAGACTGGCATCCTCCATCACTCTCTCAGCGAGCGTGGGGATGTAGATTCCTCCGTAACTCTCTCCGGTCAGGAAAAGTTGGTTTTTGCTAAACTCTGGAAACAGGCGGAAGAACTCCTTCAGAGCCAGGTAGTTGTTCATCGACACCTGCAGAGAAAAAACACTTTAATCACCTGACAGTGAACACCTGTGAACCAATCAGGATATGAGTTTGCGGCCGTGTCACTGACCTCGGTGTCGTTGGTGATGTATTTCTGATCGTCTGAGTACGAGAATCCAACTCCTGCTGGAGACTCCAGGTACAACATGTTGGCAATCTGCCCGGAAACAGTCAACCAATCAGCTTTTAGGAAACACACAGACATTAACCATGTGACCAACATCAAACCACCTGAGTCACATGATTGCGTGCAGGTATGTAACTGATTAACTCACCTTGTTCCAGGAGTATGGGTTGTACTGCAGTGTCACACCATCATTCTGGATCTGAAACAACACAGGGCATCAGGTGTCGCTGTGACACCACATTGAGGCAGGTGAGTGTGGGTCAGGTGGGTGGAGTTAAAGTTACCTACCAGGAAGGGTCCATGTTCAGTCAGCAGTCCGTCCAGAGAGCTGCAGCCAGGGCCGCCATTCAGCCACAACACCATCGGGTCAGAGGCCGGGTCCTTCTGGGACTCCACAAACCTGCAACACCCACATGACAGGTGACCTCACCACAGGTGATGTACCAACACACAGGTGGATGTTACCACCAAGGTGAGTCAGTACTGACGAGTACTGCAGGTGAGTTACAGGTGAGTTAGTACTGACCAGTAGTGCAGGTGTTTGCCATCAGCCACACTCAAGTATCCGGAGTATTGTCTGAAGCTTGGCTGTTTCTGCAGACCAGGCAGGTAGGTCACCTCGTCTGCAGCCGGAGCCGCATCACTGCCCAGCAGAGAGCACAGGAAGTAACACAGCAACACCACCTGCATCTGAAACCAGATGGGAAGTGACATCATCAGTACCTGCATCTGAGAAGTAGGTTTATCTGCAGACTCGCAGTATCTACACAACATACCCACTTTACTACATGACACGCGTAGTGTACTTTACTACGCGTAGTTTATGTGTAGTAAAGTAGGCATGTGATGTAGGTCTGCAAGACTGCAGATAGACCCTTCTCACGCCTGAAACCAGAAAGGAAGTGACATCACATTACATGCATCCGAAACCAGACAGGAAGTGACATCATCAAAGTGAAGCTGCGTACAGTCCTATGCTCTGATTAGTTAATGAGCTGTGATGTCACATAGGGGCTGCAGGTAGAACACCTGATATTCTAGAAAAGTGTGCTTATTTTTCTATCACAACATGATGCTGTCAGTCGTTACTTATTACAAGGTTTCCACCCAGTGACAAACGTTTAATTAATTAATTCATTAACGTAATGAGGTTTGAAAACTGACTTTTAACTGAAAGAGTTAAACTCACACTTAGGGTACTTCCTGTTCACAGGTTAGCTCAGGCTAACAGCTAACACAGCTGAACCACGTTAAAAACATGATTTTAAAGAGAGCCAAATTTATTACATTAAGTTACAGATTTCTGATGTGCCTCATTTTTTCTCAGTGAGGAAATAAAAGTTAAATGTATTTATTTAACTAAGTTTGGTGGACAGCACATGACCAAGTGCTGCATCTGCAACATGAACGAGAAGGAAGTTGAACTTCCAAATATGGTTTGCAGGTCCATAGTTGAGTCACAGAAGAGACCACGCCCCAAAACGTGATGCCGTTTATGTCGGCCGCTCAGCTGGTGTTGACGCAGGAAAAGAAAAGATGGAACACGGAGACCAGGAGAGAAAATATGGTTAATGAACATCTTATAGTTTACATTCACAGAGTGCATGAAGATTCCAGTAAAGGTTTTGAAATGGACCCCCAGTGCTGTTGACTCATCAGAAATATTATAAAATAATAAATATGAATGATGTAGCGCATTAATGGACCCCTAATGTGGCATAAAAAAGTAGATAATTATTAATTATAATGTGGAGGGGTGTTCAGCTCATATCAATAACATACCAAACTACACAGGATAATGTTCAGAAATGAGACTAAAAATCATGTTTTCAAGTTATAGTAAATGCACGTGTTTTAAACTTTAATGATCCCATGATGTGAAGTTTGCAAAAATTATTCAATTATTCACATTATAAAACGTATAAAAACTACATTTTGATGTTCATAAATAAACATTTATGTATAAATATATTTCTGGCAGTTAGATTAACAATTAATAATTTATCTTTATTGATGCTTAACAGTTGCAAATATACCTATGTCGATACTTATTTTTTCAAATTATTTAGTTTTCCTAAGCCTTTTGTTTGCTTTTAGTAATTGATTAGTCCACATTATTTGTGGTGAACGTCATATATTGCTGTGGCTCAAACGCATAGACTAGGTTATCCTTATTTGCCTAATAGTTGTTAAAATTGCTACCTTTAATAACATTTTGATCTTAGTGTATTGTCTACCTGAGACACCATAGCGTTATGTACAAGTGGGCGTGTTTTGGACTCTGCAGCTGCTTCACTGTGCTGCTGGTCTGCAGTGGGCATGGTCGGTGGTGGGCGTGGTTTATAGGTGGTCACTCGCAGTAATGCAGCGAAAAATCCCCCTGCGGCCCAAAAAGCATTTTCCCTATAAACCACCATTATAAAACAGGAGACAAGAGTGCCTGATCAGCAGAATAAAACTGGGACAGACAAAATTAAACTCATCTAAAAAGGGGTTGAACACACGGACTTGAAAACATTCTATTTTAAAACATGTCTTCACTTCTCTACAAAATACGGGATTAATAACAAGGATTTAAGAACAATGTAATTCAACAGTTTGGTGGCGATAGTGCTCTGAATGGTGGCAACAGGAAGAAGAAGAAGGAGCTGGACCTTTCTCCACATGACAGCAGACTCAGCAGCTCTGCAGTCTGCAGCCAGCAGAGGCACTGGATCAGATCAAACACGTGATATTTTAAGGAAGTAACGGGTGTGGTTGGTTTGCTATGAGCCGACTTTATCACAAAGTTACATATTAAAACTTGGTTTTAATCCTCTTTAATTCGGGACTGTTTTTGTTTAGCAAGATAAGAACTGCTAAAATATGGTATTTTTGAATAAAGTTTGATGGACAACATCTGACAGAACATGCAGAGTTTGTTTCAGCTGCTGTTTGTGTGTCAGACTAACTGTTCACTGTGACTACAGGCTGACACGGAAACAGGTTAGCTCAGGCTAACTGCTAACACGCGCGCGCGCGCACACACACAGCCAAGTTTAACTGAATAAACAGTAAAAGCTTCGGTCAGGGTGAGATAATACCGGAGCCGGAGCTTCGGTCAGGGTGAGATAATACCGGAGCCGGAGCTTCGGTCAGGGTGAGATAATACCGGAGCCGGAGCTTCGGTCAGGGTGAGATAATACCGGAGCTGGAGCTCACCTTGTTCCCGTGTTCAGCTGGTTTCACCGAGTTTTAGTTCAGCACGTAAAGTTGGTCTGACTACAGCTGCCGACAATGAAAAATCACAACAGGTCATATGACGCTGCCGGTCACATGACCACACAACCCTGTCGGTCACATGACCACACCATAACAAGAAACGTTTTTAAAGCTTTGACGCAGACCATGGATGTGTTTTAAGAGCGGGTGAAACGCCACTGCGCATATTCAGTAGGCCGCACAACGCGGAAGCAAACCGGGAAGCTAGAAACTTTTTGGTGTATGCACAAACCGAACAATTCTTATTGGACTGTGGCTATCACTACACGATCTGAGTCTGACAGCTAGGTACGGCAACTCCACTTGGACACACAACATTAGAGTTGAGTTTAACGGAAAGAAGATTGAAGACTATTTATGGTTTGATAAACTAAACTGCCTATCAAGCTGTCAGATTTCCACAAACAGATATTGCATTACTCGAAAATGTTATCTACCCATAATTTCACAGTGCATGGCTCCACCTTGTGGAATAATAGAACTATTACAATTAACAGGAAGACCATATTTAATCAAGAGTGTTGCTAAAATACCCTAAGTTTACATTTTGTTATTGTCAACCCCCCCAAGTATTTAAATGTTTTTCTTCTCTTTTTCTTTCTACTGATTATGTTATAAAATACATATGTGAGTATGTATATATACACTAACCATATTTATAACAGAGTATACAGTATGTATGTGTATATATGTAAACTTTCTTGCTTGTATGTACTGTTTGTATGTGATCTATTGTACTCTTCTGGGGTTTATAAATTGAAATTGTTCAATTTTAAAGTTTTTTAAAAAGTTTTTGCTGCGGGTGGTTTCTGCTCGTTTGTTTTACCGGCTGGAGCTGTTAGCCTGCTGCTAGTTTATCCGCTAATCTGCTGCCTGTTTCGGGTTTAACTGACATAATTACATGTTTAAAGGACATTATGTGACTGTATGAATATAAAATGGCGCATGCGCGGTTGAAACTTAGATCGTGATATGTGGTTTGTCCAAGTGGTGTTGTCGTACCTAGCTGTCCAAGATGACGGACCCGCTCGGGCATGCGCGACTCACATCGACGCTAGACTCAGATCCCCCTGCGGCCCAAAAAGCATTTTCCCCATAGACCACCATTATAAAAGAGACGTGTGTAACACTGTTGACAGGACACCTCCCACTGCAAACAAGGTCAATTATGACTCTTTCTATTATGAATTATTTTTGATCCATGGAGTTTTTATATTTGTAAAACTTTCCTCGAGCCAAGAAAAGCGATTTTAAAATCTGTGACGTCATCACAATGTAAAGTCTGTCGGCCGAGCGGGAACTCATGGGCGGAGCCAGCGGAGGAACACTACTGCGCATATTCAGTGGGCCGCACAACGCGGAAAAAAACCCTTAAACGAGAAACGTTTTGGCGTATGCGAGCAGATCTTTTCTGATTGGTTCATTCATAGCTCGAGTTCTGGAATTCAAACAGTGTTGGGATTTACACATCAACATGGAAGGTTAATTAGACTTAATTTCAGCAGCATGCAGTGTTCAAACACGCTGACACCACGGTTTAAACACCTCCATATGTGGGGGCAGGGTGACATGGAACAAGCTTGTATTCACTGGGATTTACATGTTATCTACAGTAGATTTGTGAAAAATTATGTAAAAGTTCTGATGTAAACTATGAAAGTCAAAGTTTCAGCTTTCAACAGGGGCCAAATATTTTTCACAGAGGGCCAGATTTGGCCCACGGGCCACTATTTGCCTACCACTGTAGTAGAGCCTATTAACATTAACTGGTATCTTGTGATCAAGAGTTTCTGTAATTTCCAATATTTTTTTAATTCAACTGATATCAGGTAGACGCCCTGCAGGTCAACACAGTGACCATAACTCAAACTCATTCACGTCTCATTCCAGAGATGGAGAAACTCAAATAAAACAAAATTATTTTTATTCAGTGTAGTTTTTGGCAGAAGCCTTTACACTTTTAGCTTCCTGCGTCTCCTGCACATTTATTTTAAAGTCATGTACAGCTGAGTATATGCAGGTAAAAGTCTGTTTCTGTAACATGTGAATGCCTTGTGTACATATCAAATCTATAAAAATACATTTAATAAAATATTTAAAGTATTTTTAAATAAAAATACAGTGCAGGTGCAGTCTGGAGGTCTGACAGATGTGATGGTGAACAGGTGACTGTGCAGCTGTGGGACTCACCTGTCTGCTACCACAGGTGTGTGAATGCAGAGTGTGTGTGTGTGTGTGTGTCCTGTCTGAATATTAATGAGTTGACCTGAGCGCTGCTTGACTGTTATTACACATCCTTTATTGAACTGGTAACCATGGCAACAACAGACATCCAAGCTGAAGTCAAACGTACAGAAGACACTTTTTATTAAAAAAAACAAACGAAGGTGGTAAAAAAACAAAACAAAACAAAAAAAACCTATACAGCAGGACAGTCTAATGGGGCGGGGCTTCTTCAGGGCCGAGGGGGCGGTCTCATCCCAGGAGGGGGCGGTCCTAACAAAGCAGTGCAGAGGTCACATGATCAGTTTACAGTCACATTGTACAAGATGCTGCGATGTGAATGGCTGAACCCCGTCTCCAGCTTACCTCTCATGCCAGGGGGCGGCGGCCTCATGCCCGGGGGGGGCATCCCCATCGGAGCGCCTCGACCAGGAGGCATCCCCATTGGAGGACCCATCGGGGGCCGCATGCCGGGGGGCGGGCCCATCATACCTGCAGGTGGAGGAGCCATGTAACAACCAGTCAGCTGACAGAAGGTAGGTGACAACCAATAAGGTGACAGTAAGAGGAGTCAATCAAATGACGTCACATGACGTTACAGTTTTCACCTGGAGGCGGGGCTCCGCGGCCCATGGGGGGTGGGGCTCCTCGTCCAGGTGGATACTGCGTCGGCGCTCCTGCGATGCTCGCTCCGGCTGCTGCTGCAGCAACCGTCCCTCTGCCCTGTGGGGTCATCACCTGGGTGACACACAAGAAGCTGTCACCACCTGAGCAGATGCACCATAGCTGAGCAGACACACTGTTACCATGGTTACCTGCTGCGAAGGCCCGCCCACCCCTCTGACAGGTCCAGCCAGACCAGCAGGAGCCTGAGGCATCGGAGCGCCGGCAGGAACGCCGCGACCCGCCGCACGACCCACACCTGGACCTCCGGCCACGCCAGCTAAAGGTACACGAGCGATCCCCGTCTGCAGGTCAGAGGTCAAACAGAACAACATTATTAATGATTTAACTGTCATGGTAACGAATGCAAAGATTAAACATTACAACAGTTTAAACATGAAACATCAAGTTCTGATGACATCACCACAGGAGCTTCTCCTATTGGCTGCAGGTGACACTTACATCTTTAGGGGGCGGGCCCTCCACAGTCATGGAGACTAGGTTCTCCCCCCTTAGCAGGACCAATCCCAGAACCCTCTTCTCCTCGCGCTCCGGCTGCTTCGAGTTCTTCGGCCTGATGAGGAACACAGGTGTTACCCAGCATGCCCCACTGTTTACAGGTGACTCTACCCAGAATGCCTCACTGCTCACTCTACCCAGCATGCCTCACTGTTCACAGGTAATATGTATACTGAGTTTGTGCTTCAAGGTTCAGGTCAACAGAAACACCTATTTCACCTTCACACTCCTCCTACGCTTGTGCCGATTGGTTCGTATATCAACAACTGAAGGGATGGTCGACAACTGGTTTTTCATACGCCGATATTACGGCGATTTTAACTAACTTACTAACAGAAGTAAAATGTGTTATATGAATAGCTCAGCGTGTAGGTTGTGTGTGTAGCGAGTGTGCGGTCGATTAGAGAGTGTGTGACGGTGAGGCTGGCGAGTGCAGCAGTAACAGATTAAAGTACTCAGTCATAAAAACAGATACTGACTTTGTAAATATGGTCAATGCACAAAGTCTGAGTTCACATATGAAACAAATATAAACATATAAAACATAAAATAATGAAATCAAATTGTTGGCAGCAGTTATCAGCAAACTCCAGTATCTTGTACAAAAAGTCTGACATGTTTTAATGTCTATAAAGTAAAAAAGAGAAAAAGAAAGAGTGAAAAAATAATTAAGCAAAAAGATATTTGCACTAAAGTTGGCTATAATTGGGGACTACAGATGTGTCGGCAGAACTCAACAGTAACAGTTGCTAGGTTGCCATTGGCAACCAATTCTTGGCCTTTGGCTGCCATCAGTGGCAACTATAATATAAAACATGGACAGCGAGACTCCAGTGGTCCTAAAGCCACATACAGAGGTACTGAACTGACTGCATGTGCAGACAGCAACACATACACCAAAGTGATTGAAATGGTCGTGCAGCACATGAACAACATGTCTGACAGTGAAGCAGATGTGTCAACACCCATTTTGAGAGCTGCCAGCATCTTTGACCTGAAAGTGGCCACAGGAGGAAGCAGCTTGCAGCATATGGAGACCATGACATCAAGCGTCTGTGGAGTCACTTCCAACCCGTCATACAGAGACAAAAACCTATAAATGCTGAAGGCCTTTATTGCCAATGCAGGGTGGCGTGCTATTTGAAGTGCATGTTATGGAGGCCACCAGGAGAGTCTCCCAGCATGTTTTACATAACCACAGCACGCTTGTTAAATTAACAGAATTGTTACAAAGAAGCTACAATGAAAGCCGTCTGTATGTAGTCTGTTTATCTTTGCCACGTACCCCCCCCCCAAAGGATTGTTCTACACTATTAGATGTCTGTAACTTTATAGCGAGTGCGTTAGTCCGTTTATAGCGAGTGCGTTAGTCCGTTTAAACAGACATCACTAGCCTAGCAACATTAAGGCTACAAACAACCCATCATGCAACACTCTGTAGGAATCGGTTTTATGCCGCTACTTTATCCATTCAAAAAGTATGTAAAAACATACGTGCACACCGGAAATGCGGACTAAGCACATGCGTAAAGCTTGTGTGCATTTCCATGTTCAAAGGTTGTTAGTAAATGTTTATTTACCTTTGTTTTGGCCATGGGAGATTATTATTCCTTTGTTTTCGATACTGGAAGATAACTATCTCACCTCACGCTGATCTTTGGCTGCTCGGATTGGATGTTACCGCCATAAAAACAAAAGAAGAAATCGGAGCATCTCATTGGTCGAGAGACCGACCGGAAGTCGTCATTGTGTACATCAAGCTTCAATATGGAAGTCCACTAACTTAATGTATACGTTTTTAATCACAAAATGTAATTAATAATGAATGTATCACGGTGGAATTCACATGCGAAGTTCCCGGAAAAACCACCGCACTTAACGGCTGGATTGAAAACCTTCTCGAAAGGCTAGAATTGCCACGAGCTCACTATAGATCGCCCAAAGAGTATGCTTGTGATAGCAATTTTCCCCATTGAGTTTTGTTGTATGGTTCCTGAGATATTCTGCAAAGTACCGACGCTGTTGCGTGGGGGCGCTCCACACACCAGCGGAGTTCTAATTAATGGTTAACCGTTGATGTCCCTATATTGGACAGTTAATCGGCTATCGGCTTTTTCCTGCTTCAAACTATCATTATTATATTTCAGCCTTTTAAAATCCACTATCGGTCGACCTCTAAAAAAAGACAAATCCATAGTTTTAATCAAGCCAACGGTTCGTTTCGTTTGGTTGCCTGTCAGGCAGCATATCCCCTTTGCACATGCGTCAGCGTTGTGGTTGTCCACCAGAAACTGTCATAAATTGACTTTTTATCCACTTTTAAGACACATTTTTACAATATACTTTTTTTAAAGATCTTCGTCCTTCTAACCGGATGAAGGATTTTAGTCATCGGACATCTGGATCTTAAGTTATCAGAGAAACAAGCTGAGTAAACATTAGCAGCAGCTTGACTGACAGCCCCTCCGGACATCCTGTGTCCACTGAACAGCATCAGAGAAACACTGATTTTTAATGTAAAACTGTTTTATTCAGTGTTTTTAACCAGTTTTAATCACTGGGTCCTAACCAGGAGAAGCTGACTGCAATGATGGCAATGGTGGTTATTTAACAACAACTTCCATGATCCCACGCTACTTCAAGACGTCAAACTCCGTCTTTTGTTATTGCTTTGATTGAGACCCGTAGCAGCAAAAAATTACATATTGTGCATTTAAATCATTATCGGGTTATCAAATTTTCTGTCGATCAACTAATGCGGCTCACTAAACTGACTAATGGGTGCAGCTCTGGCAGGTAAATCAGTCACAAGACAAACAGAAGAGAAACTGTGGCCCCTGCAGGGTCCCGAGCCTCATGTTGTAAACCCTCTTACAGTCTACAGGATCTACAGATCAATAGTGAATATAACAGGGTGAGGTCAGGCTGACCTCTGACCCCGTGCTGGACCTACTTGATCTTCCTGAACTCGTCGCAGTCACACAGGATCAGGTTCATGTGCTTGTCGAAGGCCTTGAAGGTGCCGATGAAGATGCGTCCGTCCTGCAGGATGCACCTCATCCTGAAGTCGATGTGCTGCAGCATTTTACTGCTCTTTCCCACCGTCTGAGGACCAATCACACACCGCTGTTACTGTGACATCATCATCATACAGCTCTGTAGAGATGCACCGATTGCAATTTTCTTCCTTTATAATTAGTTTCTAAGAACTATAGTTGACAGCATACAAACATTTCTGTAACTTTCCTTTAATAGAATATTGAAATTCATGTTCATTAACTATTTAAATAACTTTTTTCTTCTTGAAATTGGGGATGTTGACCAGGGTGATGGTTTTTTTACGTGTCTGATTAACTTAGTTGTTCCCCCGCAGTTTATTCTGGACCGGTTATGGCATGATCAGCTGAAAACCGGCCGATCAATCGGTGCATCTCCACAGCTCTGACATTATCACCACATGAACTACACATAGCAACGCTTCAACTGAGAAACTTTATTGACACAAGAGCGACAGTCGGGCGAGTTCTGCAGAGGAACATCTGAGGTTCTTCAATCTGATCCGCCGACTTCAGTTTCTGACAAACTGTTTCAATGTCCAGATTATTGGTTTCATTTCCACAGAGAGGTTATTGTTATATTTACAACTTTACATCTTGTTCTGAATTTATTTAATACAATCATTTAATATTTAAAAATGCTAGTTACAACTAATTAGGGTATCGATAAAGTACTAATATTTAAAACTAATTTGTCTAACAGGGAGCACAAACACACAGTTCATGTTTCTGGTTGTTTGAATTCATCCTTAATGTTGTATGTTTTGTTTAACGATTTATTGTTCAGTGATTTTTGTTGCTGGGATTATTATATGAATTATATATAATCCTGTTAAAGATAAACAGAACATTGTGTTTAATACGTTTGTATCTCTAACACTGTTAATATGTTCAGTAAGTAGTTTGCTTTCAGTTGAAGTTCAGTGTTTCAATATTAAAAATCCTAACAGATTTGTATCTTCATTAGCACCAGACTCCGTTTAATAAACACGTTATTTAAGAGCAGTTTAACAGTTTGAGACACTTTTCATTCAGGACGCCAAACTTTTCACAACACCGGTAGCTAGCCGGGCAGCTAACGGCTAACAGACCGAACCACCGGAGCAGCCTGTCCCGGTAAATCACCAGCTGTTCACTCAACAAAACCCCATTACCGGCCTGCAGCACCGAGAGCTGAAGATAAACTGATTATTAATCATATTTCTGATCAGTTTGGCTGCGCGCGGAGCTGCTCAGCGACGTTCATCGGACGTTCATTCAAACCGCCGCCATTGTTGAAATAAACCGTGAACCGGAGAAATGCTCCGCTGCGCGCGGCGGGCAGGGTGCAGCCAGTCTCCCCGGGAAACACTCACCATGTCTGCGGTTCTGATGGCTCCGATTCACGCCGGATTCACCGAACAAACCCAAAAAAATGGACCCGCGGGAATCCCGCCTGGCCGTCTTTATCAGAGACTTACAGGAAGTGATGTAGCGTGCCGCAGCGGAACTGTTCCTACCCAAACACAGGAAACAGAGTTCCTACACGAACATAGGAAACACCCCTCTTCTCATTTCTCAGTTTGTACATCCTCGATTCCTTTCCTTGCCTCCTCTCCTCGCGTCTTAGTCCCTCCCACCTGAGATACGAGCGGAGGAAGTGAAGGAGAGACACAAGCAGCTGAACTGCTGCGTTTCCCACGCTTGCGGTGTATTATGACTTTTATTTATATTTAGTTTAGACAGATAAAGGTTAAGAAGCGTGTGCTCAATTGTGAAAAATAAATAATATGTGAGGTGAAAGCAGCTTTCTTTCTGACAGGCATGGCGGGGTCTGGTTGGGGATACTTCTGTGTCAGTCACATACACACCTCGCACAGGACATTTTTTTAAAAATTGATTATATTGATTATTCCGCCAGTTAAACCCCCGCTGTCACCGCTCCAAGTGAGGAAAATCATCCCAGACGACACCAAGTTCTCCAAACGAGCCAAACACACTCCGACAAACCTCCAAACTGTCAGGAGGGAAACTGACAACAAATAAGGAAAATAACAATACTAAATCTCCGTCTGGAAGCAGGTAAACAGCAGGTAGGTGCCCCGGCTTGAGCTAATATCACAGAAAGAGAGCAAGAAGCTCCGTGTGTCACCGACTCTCCGTGCTGGAGTTCCCCCCCAGAGAGGCTCCCTGCCCTGGCGTGCAGCGTGCAGGCTGACCCGCAGTGGTGACACTTCATGTCTGTGACATATTCTACACATATAAACATTGAAACCATAGTGAAAGGTGTTATTGTTGCTGGTATGATGTCAATATGACTGTCAACAGATCATTTTCCCTGTCTATTTAGCTGAGAACCGCGCGTGGCACGCGGAAAAAATAGGCGAGACCTTGAATTTCTAGATGAAGTGTGGCTGCTGCGGTGCGTGAGACACACATCTCACACACGTCTCACGCGAGCTGTGTGGCTGCTCTAACCTGTTAACATGGGCGCCGAAATTAAAACTAAGAGGTTCCGCGACGCACACGCGCTGTTCATGCAGCCAGTGTGGCCCAGGCGTAACGAAATAAGCATGGATGTATTATAAGAGCTGGAAAGGGTTCTGCCACTCAGCCTGGCTGCCTGCTTCCCCCAGTGGTCACTTGTGGTATTGCAGCGAAACATCCCCCTGCGGCCCAAAAAGCATTTTCCCCATAGACCACCATTATAAAAGAGACGTGTGTAACACTGTTGACAGGACACCTCCCACTGCAAACAAGGTCAATTATGACTCTTTCTATTATGGATTATTTTTGATCCATGGAGTTTTTATATTTGTAAAACTTTCCTTGAGCCGAGAAAAGTTAAAATCTGTGACGTCATCACAATGTAAAGTCTGTGGGCCGAGTGGGAACTCATGGGCGGAGCCAGCGGAGGAACACTACTGCGCAATTTTTTTGGCGTATGCAGCAGCCAAGTAATTCTCATTTGATTGTATGGTATCCAGCTCTTATAATACATCCATGAAAATGAGACCTCCTTGCTTCGGAGCCGTTATTTTAAAGCGATGTAGCACAGCTGCATCATCTGTCCATTGTTTTGTTACAGCCTACTGCTGTATTTTATGATCTCTGTCAGATGAGCAGAACAGTGTTCATGATAAAAATCACAATGTGGCATAATGTGACAAGAATGTACGGGTGTCATACATTATTACTTTGTATTTAACACACACACACACATACAAATGTATTATATAGTATATTTTTTATGGCTTTTATATGTGTGGCATGCCTCTTTTATACGTCAGTGGTACCGAAAAAACTGCAAAGGATACAGCTGTGCCTCGCTCATAGCTCTTCCGGGCAAGCCTCCTCTCTGCTTGAGATGCATTTTAGGAACTGAGACACCCTTAAACATGGCGCGCTGAGATCGATTTCCAGGTCACAGGCAGAAGGACGGAGGAGAGAGGAGACGAAAAAGCATTGAGAGAAATTAAAATATCAAATCCAAATAGAGAAATGAGAAGAGCCCACAGAGTTCATGAACACAGGAAACAAGAGTTCCTTCTTCTTCTGGTAAAATTTGTGGCAGACTAGACGCAGTAAAGGCATATTGCTGCCCTCCACAGGTCATTTGTAGAACTCTATTGAATGAGTGATATCCTTATGTAGACTCCAGTTCGATGGAGAAATTTAATTACAGTTTTTGTTGTTTCACAATGTTCCGCGATGAGTACTGATTTCATTGAATGATCTGTAACTCAAATTTCTGACAGCTGTGCTTGCATGAGGCTTCTCTCTGTGTGATAGTTTCTACCTCTCCACAGATCCATTTTCCATCCGGGTGCTTACCAACCAGTGCCAGCCCATGATTCAGTGTACAGTGACCCTGTCTCAGCCTGTTATTACCACACTCTCCCTCTTGCCCATTCTTGTATTTGATGTGTGTTTCAGTGTTGGCTGTAGTGAAAAATAAAACCTGCCTTGGTTTCCCTCGTCCCATTGTTTTTGCCATAACTTCGCTATTCTTTGTTGTATTACGCTCTTACACTCAACTCTTCCATACATTACTGTCAGATCTAATTCCTTCCTGTTGACAGCTCTTTTTGCTGTCTTATGACCTTCTTCATTCCCCTGTGCTCCTGGGTGAGCTGGGACCCAGAAAAACCCAACAGTATTCCCCAACTTAGATACTTGATTTAACAGAAATCAGAATTTCAACTATTAGATATGGTCTGGCCCCACTTTTCCCACCCTTCAGCACCATTAGTGCTGCTGTAGAATCTGAGCATATAGTTATTTTTCCCGGTCTAACTTCCTCCACCCACCCAAGTGCCCACAGAATTGCCACAAACTCTGCAGTGAAGACTGACACATTATTTGATATCCGCTTTCCATGTTGTATCTGTAATTGTGGAATGCTTATTCCTATTGCAGCTTTTCCATTGTTGAGATTCTTGGAGCCATCAGTGTAAATCTGTTTTTAATCTGCCCATTTTTCTTTAAGATGGTCACTAACTAAAGTAAGAGGATCACCTGCATCCTTCTTCTTGATTTGGTCTAATATGGAAAAGTCTACATCGGGTTCTGGCAAAAGCCATGGTGGAACAGGTGGCCAGCACTCTGCCGGGCCCATCGACAAATCTTTTACACCCACCTCCCGTGCTCCCTCACCCATGGAATTTACTAGACTTCCTCTCCTTACTTTTCCACCCCTTCCCTGACGTTCCCATTGTTCCCTAACAAACACTTGGTAGGTATTAATAACCTATAACTCTGTATCTTAGACCAGTAGTTCAGAGACAATTTGCTCCTTCTCAGCTCTAATGTGGTTTCCGCCATTTCAATTAAAAGAGCATTAATAGGTGTTGTTCTAAAAGTCCCCCCACATATTCTAAGTGCTTTAGCCTGCACCACATCATGCTTTTTTAGAATAGAGGAAGCTGCTGTCCCATATGTCATACACCCATCATTTGCAGATTGCCCTGTATATCATGATTAATGTTCCCCTATCCTATCAGACATTGCATGACATTAATGATTTTCTCACACTTTGCAACTGTCTTCTCTACATGAACCCTTCATGTAATTATCTCCTCAAACCAGACACCCAGAAATTTGAATGTTTTAACACTTTCAATAGGATTGTTATATAGCCTGAGGTCCTGCTGTGATGCTTTCTGTTAAAACCAAAGACCAAATACTTTGACTTTGCAAATTAAATTTTGAAACCCCATTCCTCTGCCCACGTAACTTTTGACCTCTTTTCCATATGGCCCCATCATCAGCAAGTAAGGATACAACAAAACCATTTCCTACTTTATAAAAAAACATCATTGATCATTACATTAAACAAAACTGAGCTGATTACACTTCCCTGGGGTAGTCCCGTTAGCCACATTTTCTTCACAGGATATAGCCCCACCAGCATCTTACAGCTTTATCACTAAACCCTCCGTCCACAATATATCATATGCCTTCTCAATGTCAAGAAATACACCCACTACGGTTTCTTTCTTTGCTAAAGCCTTCCTGATGTGCAAATCTAGCACTAGTACAGAGTCCATAGTGGATCATCCAACCCTAAAGCCACTTGGAACAAAATATCCCTGTTTCTCAAGCATATATACTAGTCTGTCTGTAACCATACATTCCATTATTTTACATAATACAGCTGTAAGTGCAATTGGGTAGTAAGAGCCAGGTTCATTCGCTGTTTTACTGGGTTTTTGAATAGGGGCAACAATTGAGTGTTTCCATTCTTTTGGCAAATGTCCATGTTCCCATATTGTATTGATTAATAAATATATCCTCTAGTAATATCCTCTGGCTGCTGGCTACCTGTTGACCTCCAGCTATTCCTGTGTGCCTATACTTATACAGTACTACAGGGAGAACATCTTTGATCCCAAGAAACTTGTCTGCCATTGGATCATTTTGTTTTCAGACTATTCATGATGACTGGGTGCTAACAAGCTGCGAACAAATCTGAGTTGTGTACAGATCGGGGCTGACTCTCCCAAACATGTCACAGTGCTACGGTCATCAGAGAGATCATTATAATGAGTTCTCTCTCTGAAGTCTTGTTTGGGAAAGTCATCGCTTTTATTATCTGGGTTCTGTTATTTGATATTTTTATATCAGTGATGTGTCATATGTTTCAGTGCAGATGGTCCTAAAACACCTGAGGGGCAGTTTAATGATAAGGACATGTTCATAATGATGCATATAAATATATACACTACTGATCTGTGTCAGCCTCCATGAAGACGTTTCACAGGCTGAAGGGGAACCGCTCCATGCAGCAGGCAGCGAGGATCATGTTTGGCCGCTATGATGCCAACAGCCTGGCATCACAGCGAGCACCAGCTCTATGGCAGGCTGCTAACTGTTCAGGGCCAAGTACAGCCGCACAGCCCACCTCAGTTGCCCGCCAAAAGGTCAAATTTGGGAGGGGGAACGCTGCACACCCCCCCACCCCCCCCCCCCCCCCCCCCCACTCTGGTTTAGTTTCTCTCAGTGCTTAAACACAATGTTCAGGAAGATGAACAATGACAAGGTAAACAAAGATAATTCTACATAAAAACATCACTGTCATGTACTAGTAGCCAGATGAAAACACAGAAACATACATGTAGAATCAACAACATGGGGGGGGGGGGGGGGTCTGATTATTAATTTCACTTTACTTATTAATTTAAAATCTGGAAACACTTTGTGCTTAAGCTTGAAAAGTACTTTATGAATAAAATAATTAGGATTATTATAATTGCACCCGTGAAGAAGAGGGAAGGTGAGCTCTGACGTCAGCTGCTCCTCTCCCTGTGACGGATACAAACAGTCGGTGACGTCACCGCACCGTGTCACGTGATACTCTCACATCAGCTGAGTGGAGATGAACAGGTCGGTTCACTGTGATGTCTCTCTGATCAGATACGTCTTTATGTTTATCGATCAGTTTATCGATCCTCTACTGATCATCATCATCAGTCGGTGATTTACCGTCGTCCCGCTGCAGGCTGGTTACCATGGTAACCCGGGCTCCCGCCGCCGGCCGCGCGCCGCAGTGAGCAGCAGAGACACGGAGGAGACGGTGCCTGACGGTACTCAAGTACAGTTTTGAGGTAATTGTACTTTACTTGAGTATTTCCATGTGATGCTACTTTATACTTCCACTCCACTACATTTCAGAGGGAAATATTGTACTTTCTACTCCACTACATTTATTTGACAGCTTTAGTTACTTTTCAGATGCAGATTTGACACAATGGATAATATAACAAGCTTTTAAAATACAACACATTGTTAAAGATGAAACCAGTGGTTTCCAACCTTTTTGGCTTTTGACGTCTTACAAAAAGCAGTGTGTAGTCGGGGTCACATTTCAGATGTCTATGAGTTGTTAACAGCTCCACCAAATAGTGATTTTTCCCTCTAAACTTCTCACATGGTTTCATTTCAATAAATGTTCAAATGATCCAATATTTCAGCAAAAATCAAAGATTAGAGAAAAAGTCCAAAAAGTGAAAACAGATTTGTGTATCAGAACTTTGTTTTTTCTTCTTTCCTCTCCCATTAATCATCTCACGACCCCTCAGATTTATCTGCTGACCCTTTGGAGGGGCCCCACCCCTAGGTTGGGAACCACTGGACTAAACTAGCTAACTGTATATAAAGTAGTTGAAACTAGCTCCACCTCCAGCAGCTACAACAGTAACATGCTGCTTACACACTGATGCTTCAGTATTAATAATCTAATGATGTCATATATAATAATATATCAGTCAGAGGGACCAAACCACTACTTTTACTGCAATACTTTAACTACATCAAGCTCATAATACTTATGTACTTTTACTGCAGTACTTTAACTACATCAAGCTCATAATACTTATGTACTTTTACTGCAATACTTTAACTACATCAAGCTCATAATACTTATGTACTTTTACTGCAATACTTTAACTACATCAAGCTCATAATACTTATGTACTTTTACTGCAATACTTTAACTACATCGAGCTCATAATACTTATGTACTTTTACTGCAATACTTTAACTACATCGAGCTCATAATACTTATGTACTTTTACTGCAATACTTTAACTACATCGAGCTCATAATACTTATGTACTTTTACTGCAATACTTTAACTACATCGAGCTCATAATACTTATGTACTTTTACTGCAATACTTTAACTACATCAAGCTCATAATACTTATGTACTTTTACTGTAGTAGGATTTTTCATGCAGGACTTTTATTTGCAATTTAATATTTTTACATTATTGTATTGGTACTTTTACTGCAGTAAAGTATCTGAGTACTTCTTCCACCACTGAGATTAAATGTCATCAGGATGAAGTTCATGCAGAAAGTCTGACTCAGCTCTTTACAGCACAGGTTCCCAACCTGGGGGCCAAACGGCCAGCGTGGGAATGTCACCCCGACATGAGATTTAAAAACTCTGTATACTGTGAAATACAGAGAGATTTCTCTGGCGGTGATCGGCTTCATCAGCATTGTGTGAACTCGCTTGGCTTGAATGTAACGGACGTTCATTTATATGTAAAAGTTCCACACTGCAGGTTTAAGTTCACTATTTGGGTTCATTGTACAGTTGTTAATTGTTCTGTAGTGTTTTTGTTAATGTAATGCATTGGATATGAATACATGCATAGAATATGTTAAAAGTACTTCAGTTTTCTTTTCATAATATGTTAGTGTGTGTGGCTGAAGGGTTATCAGTGTACTTAATAGTAAAAAAAAGGGCCCCTTTAGGAAAAAGGTTGGGAACTGTTTTACTGAACAAAACTGTGCTTCAGTAAAACTGAACAAAGCACAGCTGAGTCTGGTTGATGAGGAGACTGAACAGATCTGGGTTTGGACAGTAGGAACAGTTACATTGGGTGAAATAATACACAATTAATGAGGAAAATATTAATAATATTAATATCAGTAGACAAAGAAGAGAACACTCGCATGAAGCCATTCGCCATTGTTGTTATTGTGTTTCTTCTTCTTCCTCATCCAAAGAAACACTGCGCTGCTGCCACCATCTGTTCTGTTGTTTCATATATAAATATAAATATAATAAATAACATACAGTACAGGCCAAAAGTTTGGACACACCTTCTCATTCAATGTGTTTTCTTTAGATTGTAGATTCTCACTGAAGGCATCAAAACTATGAATGAACACATGTGGAGTTATGTACTTAACAAAAAAAGGTGAAATAACTGAAAATATGTTTTATATTCTAGTTTCTTCAAAATAGCCACCCTTTGCTCTGATTACTGCTTTGCACACTCTTGGCATTCTCTCGATGAGCTTCAAGAGGTAGTCACCTGAAATGGTTTTCCAACAGTCTTGAAGGAGTTCCCAGAGGTGCCCCTTTGCCTTCACTCTGCGGTCCAGCTCACCCCAAACCATCTCGATTGGGTTCAGGTCCGGTGACTGTGGAGGCCAGGTCATCTGCCGCAGCACTCCATCACTCTCCTTCTTGGTCAAATAGCCCTTACACAGCCTGGAGGTGTGTTTGGGGTCATTGTCCTGTTGAAAAATAAATAATCGTCCAACTAAAAGCAAACTGGATGGGATGGCATGTCGCTGCAGGATGCTGTGGTAGCCATGCTGGTTCAGTGTGCCTTCAATTTTGAATAAACCCCCAACAGTGTCACCAGCAAAACACCCCCACACCATCACACCTCCTCCTCCATGCTTCACAGTGGGAACCAGGCATGTGGAATCCATCCGTTCACCTTTTCTGTGTCTCACAAAGACACGGCGGTTGGAACCAAAGATCTCAAATTTGGACTCATCAGACCAAAGCACAGATTTCCACTGGTCTAATGTCCATTCCTTGTGTTTCTTGGCCCAAACAAATCTCTTCTGCTTGTTGCCTCTCCTTAGCAGTGGTCTCCTAGCAGCTATTTGACCATGAAGGCCTGATTCGCGCAGTCTCCTCTTAACAGTTGTTCTAGAGATGGGTCTGCTGCTAGAACTCTGTGTGGCATTCATCTGGTCTCTGATCTGAGCTGCTGTTAACTTGTGATTTTTGAGGCTGGTGACTCGGATGAACTTGTCCTCAGAAGCAGAGGTGACTCTTGGTCTTCCTTTCCTGGGTCGGTCCTCATGTGTGCCAGTTTCATTGTAGTGCTTGATGGTTTTTGCGACTCCACTTGGGGACACATTTAAAGTTTTTGCAATTTTCCGGACTGACTGACCTTCATTTCTTAAAGTATTGATGGCCACTCGTTTTTCTTTAGTTAGCTGATTGGTTCTTGCCATAATATGAATTTGAACAGTTGTCCAATAGGGCTGTCGGCTGTGTAGTAACCTGACTTCTGCACAACACAACTGTTGGTCCCAACCCCATTGATAAAGCAAGAAATTCCACTAATTAACCCTGATAAGGCACACCTATGAAGTGAAAACCATTTCAGGTGACTACCTCTTGAAGCTCATCGAGAGAATGCCAAGAGTGTGCAAAGCAGTAATCAGAGCAAAGGGTGGCTATTTTGAAGAAACTAGAAAATAAAACATGTTTTCAGTTATTTCACCTTTTTTTGTTAAGTACATATGTTAAGTACACATATCCACATGTGTTCATTCATAGTTTTGATGCCTTCAGTGAGAATCTACTATGTAAATAGTCATGAAAATAAAGAAAACACATTGAATGAGAAGGTGTGTCCAAACTTTTGGCCTGTACTGTATATATATATATATATATATATATATATATATATATATATATATATATATATATATATATATATATATATATATATATATATATATATATAATAATAATAAAACATAAAAGCTCCACTTAAAATAGCAGCTGTACATTTTTACAAATCTCACCAAAACAAAAATCTCCACCTTAAAAAGCTTCAGATGACCAAAACAAATCAGGATTCTTCGACTAGATCTCTTTAAATAATTCCTTGAGTCACTGTACAAAGAGCAAAATGAAATTCATCCTCGACACCGACTTCACAAAAACACACAGACGTTGCTCTGCAATTTAATGACCTCTCTTGAAGCACGGAGAAGGAAAAAAGAGGTAAAAAAGTGTTTCAGCTCGTGGCCTTCATCAGGGTCATCTCAGGTGAGCAGCAGACTCCCAGGTGAGCAGCAGACTCTCAGGTGAGCTGCAGACTCTCAGGTGAGCTGCAGACTCTCAGGTGAGCTGCAGACTCTCAGGTGAGCTGCAGACTCTCAGGTGAGCTGCAGACTCTCAGGTGAGTAGCAGACTCTCAGCTGCAGACTCAGGTGAGCAGCACACTCTCAGGTGAGCTGCAGACTCTCAGGTGAGCAGCAGACTCTCAGGTGAGCAGCACACTCTCAGGTGAGCTGCAGACTCTCAGGTGAGCAGCAGACTCTCAGGTGAGCTGCAGACTCTCAGGTGAGCTGCAGACTCTCAGGTGAGCAGCAGACTCTCAGCTGCAGACTCTCAGGTGAGCAGCAGACTCTCAGTTGCAGACTCTCAGGTGAGCAGCAGACTCTCAGGTGAGCTGCAGTTTCTCAGGTGAGCAGCAGATTCTCAGGTGAGCAGCAGACTCTCAGGTGAGCAGCAGACTCTCAGGTGAGCTGCAGTTTCTCAGGTGAGCAGCAGATTCTCAGGTGAGCAGCAGACTCTCAGGTGAGCAGCAGACTCTCAGGTGAACTGCAGTTTCTCAGGTGAGCAGCAGACTCTCAGGTGAGCTGCAGACTCTCAGGTGAGCTGCAGACTCTCAGGTGAGCCCTTGAGCCATGAGTTCAGGGGCTAAATGAAAAATACCAATAGAAGTTGTTGTAGTTTCATATCATGAAACTCTTCAGTCGTATTCAAATCCACAAATTGAACAAACAGAATCTCAGGTGTGAAAACAGACAGCAGCTGGTTGGTTCAAACAGAGCAGCACATTACCTGCAGGTTTATACAGTTATTGTGACGGTCTATGAAATGTTAATGTCGAATATTAATTTTGGTCTCAGGTTTATAGTTAAGAAGTCAATCAATAACACAAAATGTAAAAATTAGAGAAAAGTCCAGTTTCAAACGTGTCAGCAAATACATAATCAATAAGTCCACATTTAGCAGAGTCAGAGTGTGTGTGTGTGTGTGTGTGTGTGTGTGTCCTGCAGGTGGCGCTACATGAACTGAAACTTGTTTTTTTCTGCACAGAAAAAAACAGAAAATCAGAAACATGACAGAAATGTTTTCATTAAGCTTCATTTAATGAACTAAAAACTCAACATCTCAGCCTGACAATTAATTGAAATAGATAAATAAATAAATAAATACAATAATTATTATGGTATTGCTTATCATAAATGACAGAAACAAATGACTGCAGAGACTTTATGAGCTTCAAACCTTTTAGCGGATGTAAATGGACTGTATTTATATAGCGCTTTTCTAGTCTTCTGACCACTCAAAGCACTTTACACTACATTCCACATTCACCCTTTCACACACACACATTCATACACTGATGGCAGAGGCTGCCATGCAAGGTGCCAACCTGCTCATCAGGAGGAGAATCTGGTCATTCACACACTGACAGCGCAGCCATCGGGAGCAATTTGGAGTTCAGTATTTTGTACAAAGACAACAACATGTGGACTGGAGGAGCCGGGGATCGAACCGCCGATTACTGGACGACCTCTACCTCCTGAGCCGCAGCCGTCCCAGCTGATGAGTTTCAGTGTATCTGTGTAAAAACATTATTCACACAGAAACATTTGAATGTGAAGCAGATCTGGAAAAAAATCAGTTCATTGTGAAATTGGACTAAAAATATAACGAGAGAAAAATGTATGTTTGATAAGTTTTAGTGTCATGATGATACTTCCTGTTCAACCAATCAGAGCGTCCGACCATCAGCTGACACCTGATGAAGCTGTGTGGACGTCCTGTCGGCTGCCTGCTGTCACATGATTCACGGAAAGACAACATTAATATTCATGACACACACAGCTGTCCAATCACTGAGCTGCCTGTCACTCTACAGCTGTTTGTTTATTTCATTCACCTTGATGACATCACTCTCAATCACCTGTGTTTGACGTCCAGACAGGTGACGTCCTCAGGTTGAGTTAAGCTCCGCCCACCGTTGCCCCTGCTTTCTGCTTCAGGTGAAGAGACAGCCAATAGGATGAGCCAACCGAAGGAGGCGGAGCCAAGCAGAGAAATGGAAGGCAAGGTGAGATTTCCCATCATCCCTCACTGCAGTTTCAGCTCTGTGCAAGTGTGTGCAGGTGAGGTGTGTAGGTGTGTGCAGGTGTGTGTGTTTCACCTGTGCAGGTATGTATGCAGATGTGTGCAGGTGTGTGTGTCACACCTATGCAGGTGTGTGTGCAAGTGTGTGTAGGTGTGATATTTGTGCAGGTGTGATATGTTTCTCACCTGTGCAGGTGTGATGTGTGTGCAGGTGTGTGTGTCTGCAGGTGTGTGTGTCTCACCTGTGCAGGTGTGTGTGCAGGTGCAGACCTGGGCTCAGTCTCTGGTTTACACTCTGGAAGAGCTCGAGTGTAAAATCTGCTACAACCGTTTTGACACTCGCAGCCGGAAACCCAAACTGCTGCGCTGCCTGCACCGAGTCTGCGCCAAGTGTCTGAAGAAGATGGTCGACATGGGTGAGTTTACAGTTTAAAGTGTCACGGGGGATTTTACCAGATTCCAACATGAGATTTTAACATTAGACCAGTTCTACAGATTAACTCCATTCGACATAGAAACGCCATTAAAATGTCAGAACATCCGGCTCATTGAGGAATCGTGTGCTACTAATTTTCTCATACATATCTTTTATAATTTAAGAAATATTTAACATTTTGTGGCAGAAATTTCCCAATGTAAGTGAATGGAGAGAATGTTCAGAGCCCACAGTACGTGTAATTTTCGCCCCTAACGCCTAATTTTTACATTAAAACGCAGGAAGATTTGTCTTCTTTAACACAATGTAACCATCTAAAGTCCAAAACACACTGCCACCGAACGGCGCACGTCAAAACAGCCGCCCCTACTATTTTCTATGTACAACCCCCATACTGGTAGTGGCTAGGTGCATGCCGGTGTGCATCAACAAAAAAAAAGCATTTTTTCCAGAGAAAAAAGCTCATTTGTACTTCAATACAATGTTGGCCCAACTACAGACATTAGTTACTAGTTTGTTGCTTTTCACTGTAGTTTAAACTATTTCACTTGGCCTGTATCTACAAGGCAAAAATTAATTTATTGTTGGTTGATCTGCTGTGTTCAAAACATAATCTCACTGCTCAAATTGTTATTTTTTCATGCTATTAATCAAAAACAGGCAACTACAATGGGCAACTCCCCCATGGCATTCTGTTGTCCCGCACTACTCATAGAACTGGAGTCCAGATATAGTAACTTAGTACTAACATCCAGGTAACAACTATATTAAGGCGCTGCAGTGCGACACTTCCTACTGGTGCTAGGGGTGCCACGCAGCTGAATCTTAGTTTACTGACTTGTTGATCAATAAAAGCTGTTCTAACAGTAAACATGACGCTGATCACATGACACCTTTCTCTGACATCATTATCAGTGTCATGTGTCTTCTGATTGGTTTTCAGGTGAGTCTTCTCCCTCCGTCATCAGTTGTCCGTTCTGTCGCCACGAGACTCGAGTGCCGGACGAGGAGGTGAGACTCCTCCTCTTTTTCCCTAACAAAGGAGTGACTCCTCCTACCTAACAAAGACCCTTCTCCTTCCAACTCCTCTTACTCCTCCACCTAACTCCTCTTCCTCCTCCTCCTCTTCCCCCTCCTCCTCAGCTGGACAGACTGAAGACACTGACCTCCTATCTTCTTCTTCAGGTGTGGCTGATGGAGGACGACCGACACATCCTGGCTGTCCTGTCATGTCAGGACCGTGCCCGGCGAGGAGGAGTAGGAGAAGGAGGCGGAGGAGGAGGAGGAGGAGGAGGTGGGGGGGAGGTGGTGCTGAGCCCCAACAGTCTGACAGGTGAGATGAGTGCGTGTTTTTATTGTGTCCATGCAGTTATTTGTCCTGAGGAGGTCAAGTGGTCTCATCTTGTCCTTCAGGAGTCAACTCGTCCCATCGCTCCTCCGACTGTCTGGTCATCACCATCATGGAGCTCCCGGAGGAGTCTCGGTCCTCGGACTCACTGAGCATGCTCAACGTGGTGGGCCTGTACCGCCCCCCCAGCCTGGACTCGCTGCCCTGCAACCTGCCGGCTCACAAGTGTCGCGCCTGGACGTCCCGCAGCTTCCCGCGCTGCCTGCTAGGGGCGCTGTGCCTGGTGAGTCTGACTGCAGCCGCTGCTCTTCATGTTAGGTCTGTTACTGACGTCTCACCTGTGTGTGTCGTACAGGTGTACTTCAGCTCTCTGCCTCTGGGGATCTACCTGCTGATGATTGGTCAGCTGTGGCTGGGCGTGGTCCTGGTCAGTCTGGTTCCCTCCACGCTGTTGTTGCTCGTCCTGTACGGCTTCTGTCAGTGTCTCTGCCACGAGCTGATGGAGGCGCTCGCCGCCCGCCGCCACCCGCTGCCATGACGGCGACAACACACGCTCCCATGACGACAACAACACAACACATGCAACCATGACAACAACAATATTCGAAGCCATGACAACAACGACACTCGCTGCCATGAAAACAACACAACACTTGCTGCTATGACAACAAGAGAACACTCGCTGCCATGACGACTGCTGTTATAAAGACAAAAACAACACAACAGCGTTGCTGCAGTAACAAGACCTGTAGACTTGACTCGGCGGTATAGAGACTCGATTGACTCGAGACTTAAAGGAACAGACTGAGGAGACTTGGTACCATGGATATTGAAAAATGCTGTTTTGGAGTTCTGACAAACTTTAATAACATAAAAAGAAACAACAGAAAACTAACTTCAGTTTGTTTTTGCTGGTGTGAAAACTGACAGACCAGACAGACCGACAGACTTACAGAACAACAGAACCACAGTGGAACCAAAAGGAACAACACAACACCAGAATAGGAAAGTGGAGGAACAGTGACACAACCAGAACTAACAAGAATAAAAGCAGAGCTCATTTACCTGTAAACCAACTGACACACCTGTCCACTCTGACCCCGCCCCCTCTGAATACCAGCATTCTCTCTCTGTGAAGCTACAGCCAATCAGACCAGGACCAGGGGATGACATCATCACATGTTTATTTCTGTGTGGCCTCCTGCTGGATGAACAGAAAACAAAGTGCTGCTGATTGGACAGCTGCCAGCCAATCAGAGAGGACTTGTTACTGACTGACAGACACACCCAGATATACACGTCATCCATGTTGGAACAAATACACTAACAGTTTCATGTGAGTTTATAAACTTGCCTTGTTCTCTGGTTACATGATTCAGTTTCCCCCTGTTTCCAGTGTAATGCTAAGCTAGGCTAACAGTTTCCCACTGTTTCCAGTCTTTATGCTAAGCTAGGCTAACAGTTTCCCTCTGTTTCCAGTCTTTATGCTAAGCTAGGCTAACAGTTTCCCTCTGTTTCCAGTCTTTATGCTAAGCTAGGCTAACAGTTTCCCTCTGTTTCCAGTCTTTATGCTAAGCTAGGCTAATAGACAACATAGGCTGTTTTTTTCCAGCAGGTTCTTGTGTCCTTTGAGTTATAAAGTTCCATCTTTTAATTTGATGTTTGAATCTGAATCATGTGATGATAACGAGGACGCTAATGGTCAGCTGACCTGCTGATGTCACTTCCTTTATTTGTAGTGGGCAGAGCATGTGGAGCTTGGCTCCGTTTAGTTTCTGTGATGAAACTTTAATCAATCATTTAACAAATCAAACTGCAAATAAATAAATAACTGATACTACTGACAATACTACTGTTATTGTGTACTGTGTGTATTACTGCAGCATTTCTACACAATCGGTTAACAATGTGTGTTATTAGCTTAGCATTAGCCTGCACAGAACAGCTATCTTAAAAGCACAGTCTGTGTATAAAATGGACAACATGTCTCCATTTTCTGCTGCTGTGCAAAGTGAAGCCAAAATATGGTGTTTTCAGGAGCTGCCATCTTGCTTGTATGAAGTAATTTACAACCAGAGTCTGCGCAGTAGAGTCGGGGATAGTGTATATATTTATATGCATCATTATGAACATGTCCTTATCATTAAACTGCCCCTCAAGTGTTTTAGGACCATCTGCACTGAAACATATGACACATCACTGATATAAAAATATCAAATAACAGAACCCAGATTACAAAAGCGTTGACTTTCCCAAACATGTTGTAGAGCTCAGATATCTTGACTTCAGAGACACTGAACCTGCAGATCATACTTCAACACATCGTGCTGAGGATGGCCAGTGCCCCAAACAGCTTCCTGAGCTTAACCACAGTCCCACCATATCTGCAGACATGTGACTGTAAATAACATGACTGAAGGTCCGGATGTTAAACATGAATCAGTCACACCTGAGCATTTCTGCAGTGATCAGATAACAAACTGAACGTTTCAGTTTGAGTCTCTGAACTCTGCCTCAGTAAAACTTTAACACAAGAGGAGTTAGAGCTATCAGTTCTTTTCATGATTGTTTCTGTTCTTTGGGTTATGAAAAGTAGTGAAAAATGCTCAAAGTGACGTCTTCATGTTTCTTGATTTGTGCAACCAAAAGTCAAAAACATTTAATTTACTGTCATTTATGAAGGAGAAGCAGCACAAACACACACACACATACACACACACACACATTACTCAATTCATCAACTAATCTTTGCAGCCCTAATGACACATATTTATAATTTACTGATAATTAATTAGTGTTAGCTTCACAGAATCCTTGTCTGCTGCTTTAATGTGAAAACTGTTTCAGACTTCAGTTTTTTCAAATTCCACGTAACTGATGAAACATTTTATCTTTGCGTTAACATACAAGATAATTCTGAATAAAAATACATGTGTACCAGGAGAGTAACATCAGAGTAGAAACAACACCTGTGAACACCTGTATACCGACTCTACAGACCAAAGTGTTGCATAACGATGCTAACGAGCTTCTCTAAAGCCTAGTTCAGATCAATGATTTGCAGCAATATGAACTGGTTAGTTGCAGGAGTGTCTGAAGCCGTTGCCTGGGGTCTCAAAAGACCTACCTTGTCAAATTGCCAAGGGCAGTTTTAGAACGCAAGGACATAGCTATCTCCCTTCAGCCAATCAGGAAACAGCACAGGCCAGTACGAAAACATGGTGGATTTTACTTTACGATTGTGGCTCAAAAGCCCTCTAATAAAATAAACAAAAACAACACCCTTTGCTTGATTGTGAGAATCCTGGGTGTGTCTGGTAAATTACGTCTTGTTTTTCATTCACATTAAGCTAATGTTAGTTAAATTAGCTAACGTTACAAACAAAACACCAGTCACCAGCCAAACGGTGGTAACGTTTAATCTGTTCATAGATAGTAATGTAGCTTCTAGGCTATCAAAAACAAGCAGAAATCCAGGTAATCCACTTAATACAATGCATTAATGCAAAAAAGTAAAGTAGTGGGGTATGCCAGTGCGCCGTTGCTATGGGAACAGTCATCTGTGTCTGTGTATGATGCTTTGCTGTGAACGGCCGAGTTTTAGAACGTTTACGATCACACATCGTGGGATTCTCTTGCAAATTGCATCCAGTCTTGTTGCGAATCATTGATCTGAAGTGGACTTAATGTTACACCTGATGTCTTCAGGACTGGATGGAACAGGTGAACTCAGTGGACCAGCTGACTCAGGTGCTTCTATAAATAACCCTGACATGTTGCAGTCTACCTGGAGAGGTGTGGTAAAACTGGGAGAACCTGTGACAGAGCGTTTTGCCTGCCAGGCAGAACTCAGGGAGACAAACAGACTCCTGAGGATTCGGGCTCAGCTGGCCTCCCAGCGTTAATTAAAAACACTGACGATCCCTGGAGAGTAGAAGAAGAAGAGTGTGCCCCTGCAGGTCCTCCACTGCAGAAGAAGAAGAAGCTGGATCCTTGTCAGCAGGTAGGACCGCAGACCACTTTTCTTCTTTATTCACTGACTGCTTGTGTTTAATGTTTCAGCCAGAGTCACAGGATTCTTATTATGTCAGATTAATAATGCAGCCTTCATTAAGGGTCTCTACATTTTAATTATTGGATAATTAATCAAATGTTTTATAGATCAGAGGGCTTTTAACTGTATGTTATTTGTGTTTCTTAACTCCTGACAATTTGTATTCCAGTAAGTTATCCGATAATTAACCCCAAATTTGAAAGGAACCCTGAATGTGAACCTTCATTTAAGTGAAGGTTCTTTTAAGTTATGAATCTTTAATGTTTAAAAAAAAAATATTTTAAAACATGCAGAATGTCTGATAAAACCTCTTAATTTATTCCATGAATGTTTGCATTAATTTGTCTCAAACTGTTTAAACCTGTTAAATACCCAAACACTGAAAACATCACCATGTGATCACAATGTGCAGCTGGAAATATGACATAAATACAATAACCTGAAACCCATTCATGGATTTGTTTAATATTTTAAGTGAATGTGGACGGTCAGAAGGAAAACATGAGTGCCTTAAAATCTGCTTCGTTAGTTGATTTAATGTCTTTAAGAGGTTCAGAAGGGAGATGTTGATGTAGATAAAGGTTCATGATTTCTCATGTGTGTCTTAAACCAACAGTCAGGAGCCCAAATGAAGAGTGAAACCTGTTTTTCTTGCTGTAATCATTCCTCCTGTTCATACTGACCATTAGAAGATCCCTTCATAATGCACTTACAATAGAAGTGATGGGGGACAAAATCCACAGTCCTCCTTCTGTGCAAACATGGATTTCAAAGTTTATCTGAAGCTAATATGAGACGTGATGTTACTGTGACGATTCTCAAACTTTAACATGGCCTCCACCCCAAAGGTGGGTGATGACATCATGAGTCGGTGGCGGCGTTCAGTGGATGAGCTGGCGGCACGGCGGCGACAGCAGAGTGAGTGTGAGCATGCCCAGGAGGCTCTCAACAAGGTCACTTCCTGTTTCCAGCAGCTGGCAGCGTCGCTCGGAAGCTCGGCTGACTGCAGCTTCCTACGAGACGAGATGGACGAGACGAGAGCGCTCGCACATCGAATCTGCAGCGGTACAGCAACAAACAACAGACAAGCAAGCAAACAAACAAACAAACAAGTAACACACAAATAAACAACAAACACAGATATCAGTTTACTGTATATATGTAATAACTGTAACTGTCTGTCTATCTGCAGGTCTGTCCCGGCGTCTGGTGCGTCTGCTGTCAGACTGTGACTCCGCCCCCTCAGGTGTGGAGGACAGACAGGTGTCGGAACGGTTGTGGGTTCTCTTCCTGTCAGCATTAGAGAACTTTCTGTCTGATCTCCGTAAGGCCAGTGATGTGATTGGACAGTTCCCTCTGACTCAGCGCTACGACAGACGCTTGCTTATCAACACAGGTCAGATGGTCAGCCACACCTGTCTATCCCCCACCTGTCTATCCCCCACCTATCTATCCCCCACCTGTCTAACCCCCACCCGTGTGTCTTTTCCTCGTTCCAGGATGTATTGATGGCGTGGTGGGTGTAGCAGCTCAGGTGGCCTCAGTCCAGGTGCCTTGGCTCACCTTAGAGGAGGAGCTGAGCCCTGATCTGACCAATCACATTGCAGGACTGGAGGCCATGCTGAGCGAGATGCAGCTGAGGGTACGACAGAACCATAGAGAGAGAGCACTTTCTGTTTAGAACACATGGAACATGATATGGTTCCCTCTGCAGGCCAGGAGAGTGCCTCAGGTGATAGGACGGGGGGGGGGTGTTGTAACCTGGGGTGAGGGTGTTGTAACTGGGGGGGGGGGGGGTTGTAACCTGGGGGGAGGGTCTTGTAACTGGGGGGGAGGGTGTTGTAACCTGTGGGGAGGGTCTTGTAACTGGTGGGGAGGTTGTTAAGTGCATCTTACTGTGTTCCTCTTAAACTTGTCGATGTTCTGCAGGTTCCTGTTGCGTTCTGGTCGGTGGAGGCGACGCAGCCGGCATGGGCAGAAGCTCACAGCGAGCTGGACGAGCCGGACAACAGTCTGGAGGACCTGATGGAGGTTGAGGTTGTCTCCAACAACAGCAAGATGGCCGCCTGCTGTCAGCCGCCGTGCTGTGGACTCAGCTGTGTCGGGTAGAGCAGGAGGGCGGAGTCACGGCTCAGACTGTGACATCACCGCGAGAACACACCTGACCACATTTCAGGCTGTGAGTTTCACAGCTGCTCTGAGGGGAAATATGTTTCAAATTTTAAAACAAGATGAAATATTTTAAGTTAAAACTTAAAAAATCATTGTGAGAATTAAAGGAATATTATAGGATGTAGGTGCAATTTTATAATAATAATGAAAAAGTAATTTATATTCTGAAAAAACAATAATATTCTGGGAAAAGTAATTTACCTGAAACTGATATTTTAGTTAAAATTAGTCATGAGAAAATGTATTCATATATTTTTAAAACCTTTTTATCCTCAGAATGATTTTTTCTCTGAAGCTGAATAAAGAAACTCCTCTAAATACAGTTTGATTATTATTATTATTATTATAATTATCATTATGTAAGTTTCTTTGCTCGTCTGTAACTCGAAAACTGTTCAATCAACACATACCATTCTTATATCAAACTTGCAGAATTATGTGTAGATTTATACAATTATTTGGTTCAAATTTGCATAAATTTACATATATGACTTGCATAAAAACATGATTTTTAAAGGCAGAGTCAGTGATTCTGGAGGAAGATTGTTGATATTTGAACTAAACACCCAAACAAATACAGCCCTCCCTTTGTGCTCCTTCAGAAACTCCCCCCCCCCAAATTCATGGACACGCATTGCCAATCCAGAGCGATGCGTCAGCTGTAGAGTCACTTCTGTTCCTCTCACACTTTATCACTACAGTCCATCCACACTCTCCGCCTCTCTGCAGCCTCCCTGCTTTTCACTCTACCTGCATTCAGCGTCTCCACAGCAGCAGCCGTCTGTCAGCTGCAGCTCCTGCAGAGCTGAGAGGACAAACTGCCTTCACCAGGCGGACTGACAGCAGAAACTTACTGAACCTAAACAGTTTACATGTCGGCTCCACAGGAAGAAATCCACAGAGTTTGTATTTATTGATTCATTGATACAGTTAATAAGTTGAAAACACATATACACCCATTCAACAGCTGCTGGAGACGGGAGACTGTCATGTCCTCACACAGACAGCTGCTCTGATCACTTCCCCCTGTCCTGTGCATGAGCACCAACGCCCCCTGCTGATTGGCTGGAGTCATGTGTTTACATGTTCAACTACAGAGCCAGGGCTGTGTATGAACACCGGATTAATTTTCAGTGCACACACAGAACAGACAGCTAGTGGACCGTGAGGAGATATTCATTGAATTAGACAAAAAGTGTATTAAACAAGCTTTCTCCAGAATCACTGACTCTACCTTTAAAAAAAAAAATTTCACTAGGGTCTTTTATACAGAGATCCTGCATTATAGCCATAAAGAAGATCCGTCATTAAGCCGCCTTTGCTTTTTTACATTGAACCAAACAAAGCTGGCATAATGCTGCTCCCATGTGTGGTTTTACACAGCATGTCAGTGTTCCAGATTCAGAGGCGTGACGTGTAACACGACAGCGTCCCCGCCATGCTGGTTATCCACTCTACACAGACATCCATATGGGTTATTGATGGAGCAACTCTCTCCTCACTGCGTGTCCGTACCTTTCATACAGAACAGCAAGACGGAATAAAGGGGCAGCATTCCCACCTGGAACAGGCTGTGTAAAAGGGATTACTATCTCTACAATTTTTACGTGACAAAGACATTCCATATGTCAAACAGTGCTAAACTTTTTGTAGATTTATGCTATGATTTTTATTATTGATAAAAAAGGACTAAAAGAACTGCATTTTTATGATGCAGTCATTGGTTTTTGGTCATTTTTAACTTTAACTTTTAACTAACATCTTTTAAATGGATAAAGGATTTTAGTTACAGACATGGTTTTTATGTTGTTTTACAACAAATAACAGCAGAGGAACATCGGTCTAATTGTGGGACTGCTTTTTGTTTCTCGACCTGCCACAGTTGCCGGCTGGTGCCGCAGGGGTTGCTCCCCCTCTCCCCGTGAACCTCAGCCCATAGGACTGCGTAATAAGTATAACATCTTAAGTGTGGAGGACTTTCCACAGTTGAATGATCCTCAGGACTCCCTGCCCACTTTTCCCGGAGACGCCGGAGCTCCTGGAGCTAACACGAAGCCAGCATAGGGATTTGGGTTGGATTGCTGCTACCACCAAGAGGGGTGTTGATGGTGCCATTGCTGGTATCATTGCCCCCTATAACGTTTGGACCTCGTCATCTGCTGCTGTGGCTGGTTCTGTCCCAGGTGCCGCTGTTAGAGCTGCTGTTGCTGCTGCTGTGACTGCTTCTGGTCCGGGAGCTGCCACTGTTTCTGCTGCTGATGGTGCTGCTCTCATCCATGTTTCTGTCCCAGGTTGGTGCTGCTATTGCTGGTGCTGCAACAGTGTCTGATGAAACTGAACTTAACAACATCAGAACAGAGCTGAGGACTATGGAGGATGAGATCCACAAATTACTGGAGTGACAGATGTGGCTAAATACAAGAATGGCCATGTGGGAGGCAGCAGGGGCCGGCGATGCTACCTGTACAGCTGTGGCGGTTTTCGCCCCTGCACCCTCAGGGTTTTTAAAGGCCATTTGAGATCCCCTCCACCACCAGCCCTGGATTTTACCACCACAAACTGGT